>VXBC01008916.1:3255-31126 GCA_013399945.1 Ploceus nigricollis | reverse complement strand
CACCCGCCAGGGATGGGGATGGGGGGACTGTGGCTGTGCCACAGGCAGGTCCCTGAGGCAGCTACCCCCGCCCCTGGCAGTGCTTCATGGGTGCCACGATTGTGAGGGGGCACCCACACTCCTGAGCTGCGCTCAGGGGCACGGCGGGCACAGAGTCCCTGGGCTGGGTGGCGAGTGACTCCCAGCCAGCTCCTCGCACCGTGGTGGTGGGGCTGGGGACCCCGGGTTGGGCCGGGGGAGCCTCCCCCACATTCCTTCTGTTTACGCGTGTGTTTGTCCGGGAGAGCTGGGCCGGCTTGTGCATTGTCAGCAAACGCAGCCCCGTGCTTTCTCCTGCTAATGCTGCTCTGAATGAGTTAAGGGGCTGCAGGAATGAAGGAAAATGAAATGCAATCNGCCAAATAGATGAAATAGTGGCCTTATTCAGGCTGCTGCGGACGGGAGGAGGGGGAAGGGGCCGCAGCATCCCCAGCCAGGACTAGGGGCCTGGTTTTGCCCCCCCAAGACCTCAGGTTTTCCCCATCCCAGGCTGGGGAACTGCCGAGAGCAGGAGCAAGTGGGGCTGGGGTGGCTGTGCCAGATGGGATGCTGGTGGCATTGCCTGCCAGATTGGGCAGCGTTCTGGGACCGAGGTACATGGCAGGCAGGGTGGCACTGGAGCAGCCATGGGACTCATCTCTCCTAGCAGCCGAGTGAACGGGTGCCCGGGCGGGCACCCCGGCTGAGTGCCGGCCGGCCCATGGGGACTCGTCCCCCTTTTTAACGCCAAGGGGTGAGCGGGGTGGGAGCTGGGAGAACAAAGAGCAGCAATCTATGGAAAGACAAAAGGATTTGCCCTGGCTCAGTGAAGCAAGCGAAAGCAGATAAAAGGGGCTCTCTTTGGAAGCAGCAGCAGCTCCGGTTGGTATGTGGGAATCTCGAGCGGCCGGCTCTGGCCCAGCCAGCCTTCATGAATTATTAGGCTGTGTTTCTCCCCAGAGCCCACACTTGCTCGGGGCTTTTTCTTCCCCTCTTTGGAGCACTGGGCTGGGTTATTGGCTTTTTTGTGTGTCCTTTCTGTCTTAAAAAAGAAGCTGAGTGAGGCTGGAAGCTGGCCCCCAGCTCTCCAGGCTGGGGTGGAGGGAGCAGAGCATCTGCAAGCAATGGGAAAAACCCTTTTCCTGGGTACCCAAGTCCTGTGCGGTCCTGCTGGACCTCCAAGAACCTACTCCATGCTCAGCTCCCAGTATTGTGCTGAGCCCCCAGGACCTCTGCTGAGCCCCAAACTCTCCAGCTTGGGGGAAAATGGCAGGAAGGGCTGTAAGGGATGCCGGGAGCTATTGCCTGCCTGCTCCCCTCTATCAAGATGTTAGCCCACGGGCCGTAATCGGCCTGACTGCTCACACAAAGCGGGGCCAGGCAGCAGGGCCGGCTCCCCCCGCTTTGTCCCGGACTAACAGGATCAGGCACGCTACTTGACTCGGGGCATGGCCCACTGTGGCGCACAGGGCACGGGGGATTCCGCGGGCGGCCCCGGGAGGGGGTAAGGGATGTGCTGGGGCCTGACGCTCGTCTGCATCCTCGCATCCTGCCTGTGAGGGCATCTGCAGCACCCCTGGGATGGGTCGGCAGTGGTGGTGCTGGTACTGCCTGTGGGTTTTGGCATCCCCCGTGACCCCAGTGCTGCTCTCTGCCCAGGGGCCGCCCGGACATCCAGTGGAGCAACCTGGACCCTCTGCAGCTGATGGAGGAGCTGGGGCAGTTCACATCCCTGGAAGGCTTCAAAGAGCTGCTAGACAAGGCAGAGGTGGGACAGGCTTACATGGAGCGGCCCTGCCTGGACCCCCGGGACCCGCAATGTCCCTCCAGTGCCCCCAACAAGCAGAGCCAGCAGGTGGGTCACAGTCCATGAGGACCAGGATTGGGTGTGGGGGCTTACTGCTCTCCTGCCTGCCCCACAATCCTGACACCTCCCCTCCACCCACAGAGCCCTGACATCCCGGCTGAACTCTCAGGGGGCTGCCACGGCTTCTCCAGGAAGTTCATGCGCTGGCAGCAGGAGCTGATTTTAGGCGGCACGACCAAAGACTCCCAGGGCAAGCTGCTACGGTAAGAGCTACTGTGGTGTGGGCATCCCCAGGCACAGGGCAGGACACCTGCCCTGGCTGCAGGAGGGGCTATGGGGCTGTCTCAGAGGCTGGTGAGTGTATGGGGCCAGTGAGCAAGGCAGCGCTTTGGAGCGAGGCAGAGGAAGGAGGCAGGATGCCTGGGTCCTCTCCTGGGTGTCCATGGTGAGGATGGGTGCCCTGGGGTGGGGGATGGACCCATTCCTGCATCCAGGGGCACTGCAGCCGGTCCCAGCAAGGTGCATGCCTGTCCCCCAGTGCCGAGGCCCTGCAGACCATGTTCCTCCTCATGAGCCCCCGGCAGCTCTATGAGCACTTCAAGGATGACTACGAGATCCATGATATCAGCTGGAGCGAGGAGAAGGCAGGAGCCATCCTGGAGGCCTGGCAGAGGAAATTCGTAGAGGTGAGCACCAGGAACAGCCCCCACATGGGGCTGGGCAGGGGTGAGCCTGTGCCTGGCATCCCTCTGTGCCCAGGTTTTCATGTGGCCACGGGTTCTGGCACTACTCTCTTTTAGTCCAGTGCATCCCTAGGGACTGTCAGTGGTGACGCTGACACCCTGAATGGCTCTGGGGTGGGTGTACTGTAGAGCAGGGGGCTCCTGACTCCTCTAATGGGATGCACCTCTGGCAGCTGGCACAGGACTCCATCCCTCCCAACGCCACACAGAGTGTCCATGCTTTCTCCACCACCACACTCAACGACATCATGAAGTCCTTCTCTGATGTCAGCGTCATCCGGGTGGCTGGGGGCTATCTCCTCATGGTATGTGTGCCCCTTCTCTCTGTCCTCTGCCATCCCTCCATCTCCCTCCTGGTCCCTGCTAACCCACTGTGCTCTTCCAGCTGGCCTATGCCTGTGTCACCATGCTGCGGTGGGACTGCTCCAAGTCCCAAGGGGCTGTGGGCCTGGCTGGGGTCCTGCTTGTGGCTCTCTCCGTCGCCTCTGGCCTGGGGCTTTGCTCACTGCTGGGCATCTCCTTCAATGCAGCCACCACCCAGGTATGTGCTGGGGGAAGAGCTGGTACTGTGAGGTGGGTGGGACCCTGAGGGCTCAGGGGTGGCTGAGTCCCCTCTCAAGTGGTGGCCATGTCCCTCTGCTCACGCCAACTGCTCTGTGGCAGGTCCTGCCCTTCCTGGCCCTCGGCATTGGGGTGGATGACATGTTCCTCTTGGCTCACGCCTTCACCGAGACGAGCCAGCACATCCCCTTCAAGGTGAGCACTGAGCACTGCCCAGGGACTTCTCGGCCTCCTCCTGCCTCCCCATGGTCCCTCTCATCACCCCTTCTCTGTCCCTGAAGGAGCGGACGGGTGAGTGTCTGAAGCGCACGGGGACCAGTGTGGCTCTCACCTCTGTCAGCAACATGATCGCCTTCTTCATGGCAGCCCTGGTGCCCATCCCTGCCCTGCGTGCCTTCTCCCTCCAGGTAGGGCCACGCTCCCTTTCCAGGGGATGGGAAGGGATGGCCAGACCCTGTTCTGACGCGTGTCCCCCTATACCTGCAGGCTGCAGTGGTTGTTGTGTTCAACTTCGCCATGGTGCTCTTTGTTTTCCCTGCTATCCTGAGCCTGGACCTGCACCGCCGGGAGAAACGCCGGCTCGACATCCTCTGCTGCTTCTACAGGTACTGGCACTGGGCTGGCTGGGCTGGGTCTGACCCCACAGGTCCCTAAAGAAGATGGGGTGACTAAATATCTCATCCTTCTCTCTCTCCTCCTTCACTCTCTCCATGCAGCCCTTGCTCCTCAAGGGTCATCCAGATCCAACCCCAAGAGCTTGCTGATGCCAACGACAACCATGCCTGCCACCCATCTCCTTATGGGCACCCCGGCATGGCCACCAGCACCCAGATCACCACCACTGTGCAAGCCTTCACCCGGTGTGACCCCTCGGGCCACCACATTGTCACCGTCCTGCCACCAACCTCCCAGGTGTGCACCTCACCTGCCATCCTCCTGCCCCACAGTGACCCCTTGGGCTCTCAGGTCTTCGCCCCATCCAGCTCCACGCGGGATCTGCTGTCCCAGCTGGATGAGGCCAAGGGCGGGCGGGAGTGTGTCCCCCTGCCCTTCTGCCGCTGGAGCCTCGCTGATTTCGCCCGGGAGAAGTACGCCCCACTCCTTCTGCGCACGCGGACCAAGGTGAGCGGGGGGCAGCCCTGGTGGTGCCACTCAAGGTGAGTGGGTGGCACAGCAGTCTTCCTGACCCCCCCGTTGTCCCCACAGGTGGTAGTGGTGGTGCTGTTCCTGGCACTGCTAGGGCTGAGCCTCTATGGCACCACCATGGTACATGATGGCCTCTACCTGACGGACATCGTGCCACGGGACACCAAGGCACACGCCTTCATCTCAGCCCAGTTCAAGTACTTCTCCTTCTACAACATGTTCATTGTCACTAAGGGTGGCTTCCACTACCCGGGTGCCCAGGCTGCCCTGCTGAGCCTGCACCAGGCCTTCAGCACCGTCAAGTACGTGGTGCGGGAGGGCAACCGCGACCTGCCGAAAATGTGGCTCCATTACTTCCAGGACTGGCTGCGAGGTGAGGGACATGCCTCTTCTCCATGACCTCTCCTGCCTGACAGTCCTCTCCTCAGCCTGCATGCTCCCCACTGGCCTGGGAATGCCTTCCTTGTGTGCAGTACCCTGGGGAGGATGGTCCCAAGGTGCCCAGCACTGGAAGCTGAGCCTTGGGGTTTCTGTGTGCCCATCCCTCTGGCACCTCACTCCCTGGGTCACGCAAGGTGGTGTGCGGGGTGGTGTGTCCCCAGGAATGCTTACTCCCCATTTTGCATCCCCAGGGCTCCAGGCCACCTTCGACAGGGACTGGCAGGCCGGGCGCATCACCCATGACAGCTACCGCAATGGCTCTGAGGATGGGGCACTGGCATACAAGCTCCTCATCCAGACTGGCAACAAGAAGGAGCCTTTCAACTTCAACCAGGTGAGTGGTGACAGGGCTGGGCTGACTGGGCTGGGGATGTCTCTGCCCCAGCTGCCCAGCTCATGCCCACTCCTGGTCTTTCCTGTAGCTGACCACGCGACGACTGGTGGACGAGAATGGCATCATCCCCCCCGACACCTTCTACATCTGCCTGACGGTGTGGGCCAGCAATGACCCCCTGGGCTTTGCTGCCTCCCAGGCCAACTTCTACCCCCCACCCCCCGAGTGGATTCATGACAAGTACGACACCACGGGCGAGAACCTGCGAAGTGAGTGAGCATGGTGGGCTCCCCCTCTGCCCCCGGCATCCCCCTGCAGAGTACCCCACTCCCCACACCTTTTTGCCCTGAAGGGAAACCCCTCACATCCCTCACCCCATCTGGTAAACTGCCTTGCTTCCCCATGCTTGACCCTTGTCCTCTTGCATCCCACACCCTGAGCATCCCACTGTACACTCCCTATGCCCTTAGCAACACACACCTGCTCCAACCCATGAGCATCTCACTGCAAAGAGTAACCCACTAATGCACAAAAACCCTACAGGCAGAGAAATGCCCTGCCTTCCTCCTTGACCCCAGTCTGTTCCCTACACACTCCCCAGATCTGTGGTACCCAGGCAGGCATCAGGCTGCCCAGGCTGCACTCAGGCTGGTGTGACTGTGGTGCTGTCGTGCTGCCTGTACCCCATACTGCCCATACCCTCATACTGCCTGTGATCTCCTCACCAGTCCCAGCAGCCCAGCCGCTGGAGTTCGCCCAGTTCCCTTTCTACCTGAGCGGGCTGCGTCGCACATCCGATTTCGTGGAGGCGATTGAGAGCGTACGGGCCATCTGCCAGGAGGCCGCCCAGCGCCACGGCGTGCTGAGCTACCCCAGCGGCTACCCCTTCCTCTTCTGGGAGCAGTACATCGGCCTGCGGCACTGGTTCCTGCTGGCCATCAGCATCCTGCTGGCCTGCACCTTCCTCGTTTGCGCCTTGCTGCTGCTCAACCCCTGGACCGCCGGCATCATCGTGAGTACGCACCCTGATGCACGGGGATGGTCCTGATGGGTGGGGTCAGGGGCATCCAGCCTTTCTCCCGTCGTGCTGAGTGGCCCTGGGTACCTGCTTCATGGGAATTGGGTGATGGAGTGGCCAGGGGCACCCTGGGAGGAGGGATGCCCATATGAGGGTGGCAGTGGGTGGGGGACTCCTGTGTGGAGGGATCATATCATTGATGAAGAGAACAGGGGGCCCATCCATGCAGAAGAGGGTGATGGGAACCCCCATCTGGAGTGGCAGTTGTTGGGAGAGCCAAATGGAGGGATCAGGGAACCTGTTATGACAGGAATGTGTGTAGTGGGCAGGGGTTTGATGATATCCATGCAGAGCAGGGTGAGGGCTACCCTCAGAAGATGGGCCGGATGGGACAGACCCTATTCCCAAATAGAGGGAAAAGGGTCGGTGAGGTGATGCTGCCCTATATAGAGTAGGCTTGGGCTTGCCAGGGAGAGGGGACAGCCAATGAAAGCCGTCCCTCATTGATCCCACCACCCTCCAGGTCTCCATCCTGGCCATGATTGCTGTGGAATTGTTTGGCATCATGGGGCTGATGGGCATCAAGCTGAGCGCCATCCCTGTGGTCATCCTCATTGCCTCGGTGGGCATCGGTGTGGAGTTTACTGTCCACGTGGCCCTGGTGAGCACAGGCTGATCCCAGTTCCCACTCCCTGGCACCCTCACCCCCTTGGCCATGTGCTAATGGGTGGCCCATCATGCATGGCACACGGGCACAGCCCCGCATGACATTTCCATCCCACTCAGGGCTTCCTGACAGCTGCGGGGAGCAGGAACGTGCGCTCAGCTGCAGCACTGGAGCACACTTTTGCGCCTGTGATGGATGGTGCTGTCTCCACCCTCCTGGGTGTCCTCATGCTGGCTGGCTCTGAGTTTGATTTCATCATGAGGTGAGCACTGAAGAAGGGTAAACCAGCCACTTGCTGCCCTACAAGAGCTTTGGCAGTGGGGGCTGGTGGGTGTGGCAGCCCCCCTCTCTGGCAGTGGGGATCTGGGATAGCTAGTGAGGACATCTTGCTGGGGACTGCCATTCCATCTTGCCTGGAGGCTGGGGAGACATGGCAGGGCCACGGGCTATGGCATGGGAAGTCATGTTTGCATAGGACAGGTTCATGATGGCTGTGTCTGCTTACCGCATATGCCTATGGCCCCCTCAGGTATTTCTTTGCGGTGCTGACCATCCTGACGCTGCTGGGGCTGCTCAATGGGCTGGTGCTGCTGCCCGTGCTGCTCTCTGTCATCGGGCCACCCCCTGAGGTACAAGATCCCTTCATCCCACCTCTCCCTTGTCCTCCCCAGCCCTGTACCCATGTCTCTCCATCCCCCATTGCCCCTCTCCCTGCCCATCTTTCACCCTTTATCCATCTTCACCTTGTCCAGTCCCAACCTCATCTCAAACCCGCCTCAGTGCATCCCTTGCCCTGTACCATCCCTCTTTTACCTCATCCTTTCTCTGACCCATAATCTACTTGCCCCATACCTACCTGACCTTGTTCTTGCTTCATTCCACACACAACTTCCCCCATCCCTGCCTGACCCATGACCTCCCTGATCCCATCCCGGATTCACCTGGCATCATGCACATCCCCATCCTCGCATCCACCCATACTCTCTACTTCTCCATACTCTGTCCCTGGCCCCTCTGACCTGTCTTCTCTCTCCAGGCATCCCTGGTGGATAATAGCCCCTGCCTACCCCCACCAGAGTCGATACCCCCATGTCTGGGCCCTGGGGGACTGTATGTCCGGCGCGCTCCAGCCTGGCCTGCCACCTTCCCTGAGCCTTCTGACACGGAGCACCACACGGAGAGCGTGGGGCCAGGCAGCCCACGGGGACCCTTTGTTGTGCCCCCTGCCCCAGCACACATCCTACTGGAGGCTGGCAAGGACCCCAGCTTCCCCCGCATCACTGTGAGTATCTCTACCCATTGTGGCATTGCCAACTCCCCTGCATCCCCAGGGGATGGACAGAGCTGGGGGATGGGGGCTGGTGGTGTTGCCAGAGGGATGCTCCATATGACTGGGGACCCTCATGCTTCATGCTTCCCCTCCAGGTGCTGAAGCCCTACAAGGACAGCCTGGAGGTTCAGGGGAAGAAAGAGGCTTCTGGCCCTCAGCCTGCAGCCCCCCTGCCCTTTGGGGAGCCGTGCGCCACGCTGCCCCGAGATCCCCCGCAGCCCAGCCCACCGGGCACCCGGCCAGCCCCCCCCGCGGCCCTGCCCACCTACAGCACCCACCTGCAGGGTCCTGCCGGCAGCTACACCACCGTCACGGCCACCGCATCAGTGACAGTGGCCCTGCACCCCACACTGCCTGGCTCCTACCCCAGCTTCAGCCCTGAGGGCTTCACCAGCAGTGAGCGGGACTGCCTGGACGAGCCCAGCACCAGTGGCACGGCAGTGCCCAACACCTTTGAGATGCAGAACATGGGACACCACAGGGCAGGTGCCTGGCGCTAGGTGAGCTTGGGGACACCCTACCCACGGCCGGTGCATGGCAGCATGGGGGTGCGAGGTGGGTGTGGAGGGACCCAACTGACCCCCAAATCTCTCTCCCTGCAGATTGCTGGTTCCTGAGCAGAGCATCTCCCCAGCACCCAGTGGGCACAGGAGGGTGCAGAGCGGGGTCACCCGTGTCATGCTGCTAATCGCTGGAGCGGTCTTGGCCGAGGAGGACCGGCCCCCCTGCACCCTGCACCGGGGCTTGGTAGGGCAGGCTGGCACTTCTATGCAAGCTGTGTGCAGGCCATGCTGTGCCCACGTGTCCCTCACCTGAGGCTGTACCGTTGGTGCCGTGTCCCATCACCCAGGGCTTGGGGTTATCCTGCCCTGGACTTGTTGCCCCCCAGAAATGGAAGCACTAACTCCCCCCTCTGTTTCTGGAGCTGCTGGCAAGGTGGACTCGGTGCCATGCCAGCTCCCCCTCAGTGGGGTCACTGCCTGCTCCCCATCACCTCCTCCTGGGACCACCCATCCCAGGCCATGAGCTAGGGCATCCCAACAGGGTGCCCTGATGCCCCCTGTTCTGATAAGGGGGCAGCCCCAGAGCCAGCTATGCCCTGGCATGCCATGGGCAAGGCCTAGGGTGGGCACTCCCACCTTTATTTATTGCAAAGGGAAACTATCTATAGAGAGATATATATTTTTAAGCTTATTTTAAAAGATTTATTTCTCAGCCTACAGCCTCACCCGGCTGCCCAGGGTGCAGGCAGGGAGCGGGCAGACCCTTTGCCCAGTGCAGGGCTGCCCACTGGAGGCAGCAGGAGCCTGGGGGCACAGACCTGGTTCATGCCCCCACTCCATGGGCAGCTCACCTCTTCCAACATGCTAGTCCGTGCCTCAGTTTCCCCAGTGGCAAGGATGGGAAGGCTGGAGATCATGGATGTGCCACAGTGGAGAAAGGGAGCTCCCCAGCACACAGGCAGGGCTTTGGAAGGGGGAGATCCTTGGAGTGGTCCTTGCTGTGCCAAGCTCTTGAGCTGTCCCATGATCACAGCCACCTGTGTCACACTTGTGCTCTGTCCAGGGGATGGCACAGGCTTGAGCACGCACGGGACCCTGCACGCTGACGTGGGCTCCCATGGTGCCACCAGGCACATCTTGCTGGGAAACGTATTTCTTACCATGTCCTCGTGCAACAGGGCTGTCCCTGCAGCCAGCNAAATATATATATTATATATAAATTACCTGCTGTGTCCGGCCCTTTCTCCTGGGGAACACAGCTGGAAGGGCGCTATGTGTGCTTGAGACAGACCCAGCTGTGTGCACACACTCAACAGGGGGTGCAAGGGGGGCTGCACACTGTGTNTGTCCCTGTCCCCGTCCCCATCCCGGGCACCGTCCGCGCCGTTACCCAGCACTTTAACTCCAGCGGTGTTTGCTGTGCCTGCGGCCCCCGGCCCCCTGACGCTGCCGCTGAGCAGGGGTGGCCTTGGGGACCCTGTCCCCGTGCCAGGCGTGGGCACGGCGGGCAGCCCCCCCCCAAACACGCCATCTAAGTTATTTATATCAAAGAGAGCAAAGGTTTATTTTTGTAGTTTGTACAGGCGGTAGTGGGGACTGAAGGTTTATTTTTNGTGTCCCCTCCTACCTGCACCCTCTCCAAGCCCCAGAGTCCCCGTGCCGCTGCCGTGGAGGGTTCTGTGCCCCTCCCCGGGCAGGTGCTGGCGCTCTCTCCCACTGCAGCATGGCCCCGCTGCCGGGGGAGGGCAGCATGGCCCCGGGGAAGGGGGAGCTCATCTTGGGTCCTCATCCCACAGGGATCTCTGCAGCCGTACCACCCTTGGGTCTCTACCTGGGCAGCCTGCAGTGTCCTTGCACCCATCACATAGCCCATCCCTACCGTACCCCCAGCCCCTGCATCACTTCTGGGGATGACCCAGGCATCCTGCCCTGGCCCCAATGCTGTGACATGGGACAAAGCACCTTATCGATGCTCTTGGCCACAGCAGCATCAGTGCCCAGCCCCAGACCCTGCCCTGCTGCAGAGTCCCCGGTTGGGCTGGACAAATCTCGTTGCCCAACCCCTACTTGGCATGTGGCTCAAGGTGACGGTGATGGTCACGGGGCCGTGTGCCCCGGCGGGGACGGCAGAGGCGGGAGGGCACCCCACTGCCCTTCCTCAGTGCGTGGGCACGCCAGGCTGCTGCAATGTTCTCCACCTGTGGGGATGGGGAGATGGATGGGGGCATCAGCATTGCCACAGTGTGGTCCTCCTCAGCCCATCCCGCAGCTCTCTCCAGCCCTGGAGGTCAGTCAGGAGACACTAAGAACAGGCAGCAGCTCACCGGGATCAGAAGGTCCTGCTGGTTGTAGGTCTCCAGTGTCACCAGTTCGCTGGGTGCCAGCAAGGGCAGACGCAGCTCCCTCACTGGCAGGGCAGCCACCTCTGGCACCGGACGCTCCAGGACAGCCTGTCAGACATCAGGATGTGAGGGATGAGGCTGATGATGTCCTGGGCACCAGGGGAAGCAGGGGCCTGGGGGGAGTGACACAGCTTCTGTGTGCATCACAGAGCCCTGGGCTGAGGGATAGGGTGCCTACATTCCCAGCCTGGGCTGGTGGGGGCCCAGGCACCCCTGGGTGGTCCTTGCTGCATGACACTCACCGAGCTGACGTGCGCCCACTCCCGCACAGCCTGCACCAGGTCCAGCTCATCCACGGCCAGGCGGTCACTGCGCAGCACCCGCGCCAGCACCACGTCGGAGAGCTCACGGAAGCCCTGGGTCTGTACCACTGCCTGCCAGCACACCACAACAGTGGGATGCTGGAACCAGGACCCCACACAACCACCACCCCATCCATCAGATACATCCTGGTGCTATCCCTGCCTGGCACGCCAGCATCCCCCAACCCAAACTCCAATCCTCTGGCACTCCAGTACCCCCCAGCCTGCCAGTCACCCAGCATCTTCCCTCCAAATACCACTTGCTCCTCTCCCAGCCTCCTGGCATCCTGTCCTTAGGGGCCCTGCTCCCTTGCGTCATGCAGTGTTCTCCATGCCATGTGCCCCCCATACCCTGGGGTACCCCACACCATGCTCCCCCATCACCTGCCACCGTACCGCAGTGCAGCCCTCGATGAAGGCCAGGCAGTGCTGCTGGAGGTCCACCTGCCCATAGGTCACTGCAGCCTGTGAGACAACACAGACACCTGCAAGAGGGTCCAGGGCAGGAGGGATTCCCTGCCAAAGCCCTACAGAAACATGGGCCCTGTCAGGGACACAGGTGAGGCAGACATCGCTCCGGGTTGGGTATCATGGTGAGAATGTGGGGAGGAAGGGGCACCAAGGCCCCCTCCTTTTCTGGCCTGCCCAACAGCAAATGTTTTGGTGGCTCTACTGCACACAATGATCACCCAGCCCCAGGACGTGATTTTTCACCTCTGCTCAGGCACCTCTCTGAGCCCACAGTGGGGGAGAGGCCCTCGTGCTGCTCTCACAAGGTTACACCACAGGCACATGAAACCACCAGTCCCCAGTGCTCCTTGTGTAGGGGCACAGGATCAGCTTAAAGCCCACCACAAGCACCCCATACCCCTGGTGCCAGCCCCAGCCTGACCCATAGCTGCCATCCCCCACTGGCTGCTCTCATTTTCTCCCAGCCCTACTGAGCAATGCTCGTCCCAGGGCTGGCACTTCCCATCAGGTTACCAGGAGGGCACGACCCCATCCCCCCACAGCAGCCCCTGTGTGTGGGGTACTTGGGACCAGCACAGGAAGGGTGAACATCACATCCCCCTCCACCACAGCAGGGGACCAGTGCTGACGTAAGCGGGGAGGGCAGACAAGCTGTTTTCTTCAGGTTTGTTTTGTTCTGGGGTTTTGGGGTTTCTTGTTTTGTTTCCTCTGGGCCAGTTTTAGCTCCATTTATGTCGCAGTGGTCTGGCATCACATCTGGCTGGGGCTCTGTGTTCTGGGGCAGGCACCTCACCTCAAGATTGTTTCAGCTTGTGGGAGATGAAACAAATCCCCCTTCTCTGGGGAGCAGCCTTGGTCCCACCAAGTAGCATGGCCAGGGCCATTAGGACCTTCGCAAGGCTATTTTTAAGTGCCTCAACTCTCAGCAGGGGTTTTGGGACTGGCTCCCCAAAACCCAGTGCCTACCAGTTTCATGCAGATGATGACAAAGCCCTGGCACTGTGAAGTTCTGGCCAGCCCTGCTCAGACTGACAGAGAAGACACTTCTCTGCCAGGCTCTGGTGGCCCCACTGTCCCTTGCAGCCCTAGTACAATCCCAGTGGTCTGGGAGTTGGCAGGGCAGCTGCTGGGCCAGGGGTGAGTGGGAAATCCTGTCCCACTGTCCAGCAGAGAACAGAAGGGTCAAGTCTGTTCCTGCCCCAAAATTGTACAGGTTGTTTTTAAGCCTTTGTGACCCTTCTAATTTCTAAAAGAAAAAAGGTGTAACATCAATCATAGAATGAAAAGAAAAATGGAATGGCCTGTCACTCTTACCTGCAGGGCCTCGCAGACCTGCTCCACACTCAGCGTGTCCTTGATGAACTTGACACAGAGCTGTAAGGCAGACAGGGAGAGGGTGGGCAGAGTGGGGGACACAACCCTGCCATACCCCACACAACTCTCAGCATCCCCTGAGCCCCCAGCACATGGAATGTGGGGCAGAGGCACCTCCAGTCCCCCAGGATTTCATAAGCAATGGCCTGTGGGATGAAGTCTTGCAGTGTGGATGTGGGCAGCCAGCTTGGCCACTGAGGGAGCCAGGGACCAAGATTGATGTGACCAAATCTAGCCAATCTGATAGCCCCAGGTGGGTCCCTTAATCCTGTCTACAGATGCCATCCATGTTCTGCCATAGGGCACAATCCTGGTGCCAGCTGCAGTGCATTGGGTGACCTCAGCTTTGCCCAAGCCCTGCCTGCCAGCCGTGCTCTGGCTGTGACTGCTGGGGGACCAGCATCTCCAGCTGCATCCTCTACATGGACGATGCAGGTGGAATGCAGCCAGACCAGCATGTTTATCAGTGAGTGGGACCTCTCTCCTGCTTATCTCAGCTGCCTACCAGAGTCCCTGGGAAACCCAAGGGGATGTGACATGCAGGGAGGAGCTGTCAGCTGGGGCAGAAGGGCCCTGAGTCATTGGCAGGAGGGATATGAGCTCACCCTGCAGCTGGGCACACTGACATGGTTTCACCAGCTGTCCTCGGTCAGCCCCTTTCCCTCCCACCCCTCCTCTATGCAGGTCATCCCCCTCAGGATGCATTTGCTGGGCAGTGGGATGTGACTCATGATAGGAGCACCAGGTCTCCCTTTTCTGCTACACCCCTAATATCACTTCCCTGCCCAGACAGCTGTTTGACAGCTCTCTGCCACATCTGGGCTTTGGCTGATCCTTTTTCCACAGGTCCTATCCCACCACTCTGGCAGACAGGAGCCCACGATTCTTCAGCTCCTGAGGTACTTTCCCAGTGCGATGGGGAGGGAGGGGAAGTCTGGTGTGAGGTGTCGGGTCACGCGTTCAGCCAGGCTGTAATTCAGGAATCAGGCTGATGACGTGGCCTGGCCACCCTCCCCAACAACGAGCTGCTTCAGTTCCCTGGCCCCTCCTCGTTCAGCTCCCACCCTTCCTCTTTGCTCCCTGCTGCCTTCCCAAAACCTTCCCACCCAAAGCAGCATCGCCTTGGCAGCACCACAGCTGAGGTGCTGACTGCTCCCAAGGATCGGGGCTCTCTTGAACTGCATCATCCTGTCAGATGACCAGACAGCATGTGTGGGCAAAGGCACAGGGGCTTTCCTTCTGACCTTTGCTGTGCAGGAGATGTGAAACTCCATGTCCTTCCTCATGATTTCTCGGGATTCCCCTGTGGGATTCCCAGCCACTGCTGCACCCCCTCAAGGGGGATCCCACTGGAGAGACCTTCTAGGATTGAGAAGCAGGGCCAAGCCTGCGTGATGCACCACAGTACTTTCCTCAGAGGCACCTCCAGCTACCAGCCATGCAGGGACCATCTTGGGGTGCTGCCCAGCCTGGGAACACTCAGGGACCACTGCCCTCAGCCCAAACAACACTGTACCTTGCACAAGTCCTGCAAGCCATACTCCACCGATGAGGTCAGCACCTCCAGTGCCTGCAGGCAAGAGGGACCTTGTGATCATCAGCGTGTGGGGCCACAGACAGGCACAGCAGCCCAGGGTAAAGGGCAGGTGTGCTCCAGCTTCCATGGGAGCTCCTGAATGGGGCATGGGAGATAAGGCTGCTCCATGGAGAAAAATTTAGGTCTCCTGCTATGGTATCCCCATTCTCACCATTCAGGGTATGCACAGCCGGAGGTCCCAAGACTGGGACAAGGTGCTCTGGACACCCCACTGTGCTGGGTTGAGATCCCACACATTCATTACCCTGTTAGCCAGCCAGAGAGCATCACACAGACCATCTCCTCCAACTCTGGCACACCAAGAGTTGCAAAGCACCCCCTTCCCCTGCATCCCCTTCTTGTCCCTCCCATGCCCATGGTCCCCACCAGCCCCATCCCCACTCACTATGTGGCTGTTGAGGGTGACACTGTTGGTGTAGAGGAACTCAATGACAGCCAGGAAGACCTCAGGCTGCACGTTGCCCAGGATGAAGGGGCCCTGAGGTGGGACGCTGCTGGAGGAGTCCTGGCTGCCCACTGGTGCCTGGCTGAGCATCCCATGGAACACCTGACAGCGGCATGCCAGCACACAGCGGTGTGCAAACACCTTCTGCTGCTCCTGGCCCACCACGAACATCACATCGCTGCGGGGGAGAGGGGACCATGAGGGACACGGTGCCTGGAAAGCAAGGGCACAGCCTTCCCAGGGCTGGGACAGGGCACACAGGAAGGGCCCTGTTGAGTACCCGATGCAGGGGGCAGTACCCTTTAACTTTAACCCAGGGGTTTGTCCCAACAGGGGAACAGAGGGGACCTTGTTGGTGGCTCTTTCCAGCCATTTGAATGCTGCAGGCGTGGTGAGCACGACAGGTCCTCTGGAAAGCACGGAGAGCCCTGGGTGCTGGCACTGGGCAGGGCAGAGAAAGGCCAAGGACAGCTGGAGAAAGTGACTTTCTCTTTTGGCATAGCAGAGCCAAGGAAAGCGTTGCTGTCACCAGGATCAGCCTCCTTGACTCATGGGAACTGACTCATCATCTCAGGGATGTGAAGTCTCTGGCATAGCTGCCAGAAAGGCTGGCACTGGCCCAGCAGGACAGCTTGTAGCATACACTAGAGCACAGGGACCATCCTGATGCCCTGATCCCCTATAACTCTCCCCTCCCCAGAGTGTTTCCCCAGCTCCATGGCCCCAGGAAAGTGGGGCAAGATCAGGGGAAAGGAAGCAGGCAAAGGACATGGAGTCTCCAGCCTGAGAACACCTGTGGCTATGGCCCATCTGTCCCCCTGTCCTTCCTCCATCCCAGCAGGCCAATGAGCAGAAGACATGCCACCCAAACTCTGACTGCCATGAGGGCATGCACAAATCCATGGCCTGACCCTCAGAGTGTCCCACAGAGCGGTGTATGTGCCCACCAGGAGGAAGGACACCTGGGGCCTCCCAAGTGTCTATCAGGAGACACACAGCTGGGGCAGGATGGGTGCTGCGAGCAGAGCCCAACAGGTCCTCCAGGACTGCTCCTGCAAGGGGGATCATGATAAACTCTTCTGTGATTGAGGTCCACAGGCCAAGAGGGGCAAGCAGGATGCAGGCTGTGAGATGTGGAATGCCAGCTGTGATGATGGCATGCAAGGTCTGGGATGCAGGACACAGGCTGAAGGCTGGGTGCAAAATGAAGGTTGCAGGATGTGGGATGCAGAACAAAGGCTGCAGAGTGCAGGCTGTGAGGTACAGGCTACAGGAGAAAGGATGCAGGATGTGGGATGAAGTAGATAGATGCAGAGCACAGATTTCATATTGCAGGATGCAGATTGCAGTATGCTGGATAAGGGGTATGGGTTGAAAGATGTGAGCAGCAGGATGTAGGCTGAGAATGAGCAGGCACTGTCAGCCACTCCTCTACTGCCTGGTGCTGTGGCTGGGGAATTTTCACTGCGATTTCTCTTCTGGGTGGCCAAAAATTTCAGCAGGAATGGGGATTTCCTTAGATAGCTCTGGTGTTCCTTAGATAGGCTGGCCAGGCCTCAGCAGGAAGTGGGTGAAGAGGACCACAGCCAGGGAGGACATACCATGTGGGTGAGGGAAGCCAAGGCAGCATCTCCATCCCTGCTCTCTGCTCTGGCAAGAGGTGGCAGGAATGCCAAACCCTGTGAGGAGGGATGCCAGGTTGTCGCATGCCCTCCGCGGATAAAACACCAGTAAAGCCAGATGGGAGAGGAACTGAGCAGGGAGGAAGCTGCCCCTGGGGAGCTCTATGTACCCCCACTCCTGGCAAGGGCAAGAGCCCCAGCACAGGATTTATCCTGGGATTACTGCCTTGCCCTGTTGGCACCATGCCTGGGGGCAGAGGGGGTCTGGGCACACCCGGGAACTTTCCCTCCTCCTGAGAGACGATGGCTGTGCAGGGTGGGCTACACCTGGGCAGCCCTGGACTCCTGTTGGCATGCGGGTGTGTGGGGAGCGCTGCACAAGCCAAGTCGGCCCCACCAGCTGCCCGGGGCTCCCCGAACTGCCTGCGGGCCCCAGTCGCCCCAGCAGGGAGGGCTCGGGGCTGCGGGAAAACAGCACGGAGCAGCCGCCGGGGGCTTCGGCGTGGCTGGGGGGAGGCGGCACGCCCCGGGCCCTCACCTGAACTGGGGGTTGTTGACCAGGGTGCGCAGGGCAGCGCTGAAGGCGGCCACGTCGCCCTGCAGCCGCGCCGAGCAGGGTCCGGCCATGGGCTGCCTCAGGGAGCGCGGCGGCGGAAGGCAGGCGGGAGGAGGCCGGAGCATGGCGGGAGGGAATCCGGACGCTGTCGGGAGGCCGGCCAGCCCGGGGAGGCCGCGGGGAGGAAGCCAGCTCGCTGCGTCGTACGGCACGGCCCATTGCTAGGGAAACCTGGCAGGCAGCGCTGGGTCTGGAGGCCGGGCTGCCGGGGAGCAGTGGGAGGGAGCGATGGGACAATGAGGCGTGAAGCACAACCTTGCTGCCGAGGCGGCTCCGTCCGGCACTCACCGGATGGGGAAGCAGGGCTGCGTCTTGCGGCGAGTGGAATTCCTTGCCGTATTTCATGGCTGGGCTCTGGCACGCCTGCCACGGGGACATTGCGGCCCAAGGTGGTGGCTTTACTGCGGAGCAGAGAGATAGGGTGAAGAGACGCAGGCAGCTGAGATTTTGGAAAAGGCAGCACATGCACGGAAATCACCCTCACCTCCACCTGCACAGCCCCCATGGAAAGCCGCTGGGCATGGCTTAGTCCCCAGCAGCAGCACTGGAGCAGACTAGCAGGGAGATTTGTCCCCTGAAATGGGAGAAGCCTTCTCTCCTGCGATGCTCCCAGCCAGAGCCCTGCAGCTCTCATGTCTGCTTAGGGTACAGGTGCTTGCAGGCAGAAAAAAAGCATCACCAGCCTCATAGAAAGGCGTGGGTGGGAAGGGACCATTTAGTTCCAAGCCCCCTGCCTTGGGCAAGGATGCCACCCACTAGATCAACTGCTCACCTAAGCCCAAACCAAGTCCTGTGCCATTCTCCGACCCTTGGCTGGCCCCAAGCAGCCCAAGGAGGGGATTGCCCGTGGAGGAATCCACCCTTGCTTGCCCGTGGGTGGGGCGAGGGAGAGGCAGGAATGGGGCTTGGAGCTGAGGCAGCACCCCAAGGGAAGGGGGTCCAGCTGGCAGCGTGCTTGGCAGCGCTAGTCAGAGGCAGGCTATAAATACCTCCAACCGGAGATAGAAACACAAAAGCCGTCTCCACTTTCCTCAAATAGCTCAGCAGCCAGGCCAGACAAAGGCACATTGATGGAACAGCCGTGTTGTACCAGCTGGGCTGGGCTCCACTGGCAGAGAGAAACTCCAGCCAGGGTCAGGAGCCCCCAGGGACCTGCTCACCTACCAAGCATTACAGCAGCAGGGTCCCTGGCACGTGCCAGGGCTGTGCTCCATCCAGTCCCTGGAAGTGTTCAAGGCTGGGTTGGATAGGGCTCTGAGTAATCTGGTCTAGGGGTGGCATCCCTGCCCATTGCAGGTGATTTGGAACTAGATGATCTCTAAGGTCCTTTCCAACACAACCGACTATGTGATTATATGATTCAATGGGTGCCCACCCACACACACTCTCCCTTGGTGCAGTGGGGCATAAATAGCCTAAGGATGCAAATGTCTGAGCAAAATCAAGCTGTTGGAGGGCCCAGCCCCACTGCAGCCCATGGTCAGGACAGAAAGTAGTGATCACAGTTGCTACTCTTCACCCCCTGCTCTTCTCTTGCACATCCAACACCAGCAGGCATTTTTCAGGGCTGGCAGGGAGCTGGGACTGGAGGGCACATGCCTGGAGTAACCACATCCCTGTGCTGACACAGCTGAAAATGCAGAGAGGGCAGGAGTGAAGGGGAACAGGGCTGTCCAGGGGCCAGGAAACAAGGAGTTACAGAAGTCATGCCCCAGAACAGCCCTGGAGACCTATAGTGTCACATAGCAACACTTCACCTTCCAGCAGCACAACAGGTTTGTTCCAGGAGCACAACAGGTTTGGCCCTGCTCACAGCAACTTGCAAGATAAAGATTGGTCCTGGGCAGTGACATCCCTCAGAGACAAGTCTCCTGGGTTTACTCTGTAAGGACAGGAGTGAAACTTGGGGTAAGTGTGGGATCAGATGCAGACTGGAACACTGGGAAAAGAGTCACTCACCTGTGCCAGGGGAAGGGCTGGGGATGGGAGAACAGAAGGCTGTGTGGACCATGCGTTACTGCACTGGATCAGCCCCAGCTGGCCGATTCTGATAGCATGGAGGCACTGGAGAAGGGAAGACAGCTGCCGTGGATCTCCCAGCCCCTCTGCATCTCGTCTCATGGAGACTCACATGCCAGAAGGCATGGGATTGGCAGAGGGCAGGGAGAAGTGAGGCAGAGAGGCAGGGGAATGGAGAGGCTACAGGACACCTGCCTCACCTAACACTCAGGTCCATCTCCTTTGCAGGCCACCCCTATGGCTGAGCAGCCCACCCCGGAGATAGCCCTGCTAGCCCAGGTGCTGGCTGCAGCCAACACTGAAGCCCCTTCACTCCGCACTACACGCCGTGGGTCCCAGCCCCTAGCCCCAGCCCGGGGCTCTGAGGACAGCAAACCACCCCCCCTGCTCTCCCGCCGCAACTCCATCCTCAGCCGCCGCAGCTCATTCGGGATGCTCCCGGGGAGCAGGCGTCCCTCCATTGGCCCCTGGATGCTCCACAGACATGTCAGCTTCTCCGGGCTCCCAATTTTCCAACCCATCCTCAAGACCCGGCTTGAAAACACTTACAGGATGGGGCCAGACAAAGGCTGCAAGTTTGATGCGGAGCGGGTGCAGCGGGTGCTGGAGGGGACACTGGCCTGTGCCTTGGGGACCACTGTATACAGTCCCCAGGGCAGTGCCCCACTAGCCCAGAGCCTGACTGAGCTGCTGCAGAACCAGGCCAAGGAGGTGGTGCCACCCCGCTACAAGCTGGTCTGCCATGTGGTGCTGGGCCAGCAGGGCCAGCAGAGCCTCTTGGTGGCCAGCCGGGGCCTATGGGACCCTGAGACTGACAGCTTTGCCTCTGCCACCTTCTCCAATGCCTCCCTCTTTGCAGTGGCCACAGTGTATGGGGTCTACTTCGAGTAGCACATGCCTCTCTGTCCACCCAGTCTTGTAGAGCTGTAGGGAGAGAGCAGCTGAAATAAAGAGGTTTTGCCCAGCTGTGTGTCATACCTGGAGTCTTGGGCCAGGGTGTGTGCAGGGAGCAAGATATGGATGCTCGCTCCAGCCTCAGCTCACACCCACGCTGCAGTTCCCAGTACTACGGTTTGCAAAGAGACCCAGGCAGCAGCAAACACAACAAAAGGCTGGATTTCCCTGGAACAGGCAACTGCCCAAGGCTGTTGGAGCAGCCCAGGCTACTTCCCACAGCACAAGCTGCTCCCAGGCAGATTGATTACACAGATCACCTTCAAAGCAAGCTCACAGAGCTCTTTCCTGGCTTCATGCCCAGCTCATATCCCATCACACAAGATGTCAGTGCAAGGGCCAGGCAAACCCTCCACCACCTGGGTCATAGCTCCTGCCTTCTGCAGCTCAGCAGAATCAGGAGAGCAGCTGGGTTGGGTCCAAGCGCAGAAAGGATGGGGAATGCGTTTGGCAGCAGCAAGGAGAAGCTGAGGCAGCTCCAAGGCTCCACCAGCATAAGGAAGAGCTAACTCTGCCCTTTGTGCCAGTCCCATGAAAGCAGTGGAGGTACCACATGGGCTCCTCACAGCCATCCTGCCTCCCTGACCTTATTGCCCAGCAGCAGCCAGTGGCAAGAAGGGTCATCCCCAACAGGCAGAAGTAGCTCTGGAGCAAGAATGATGCTGAAGCCCTCTTGTGATTCTGCCTTCAAATAAGGCAGACATAGTTTGCCCTTACACAAATAAGTTTTTATTGAAGTGAGTCTGGGAGAGGAGAACTGCACATGGACAGACCAACAGGAAAATAAATAATTCCATATAAATAAGATACATAAATAGTCCCACATGGCAGAGACTGCCTTGAAATAAGAAACAACCCTGGGTCCCAACAAAATGAGGGCTTCTCCAGGCAAGTCCTCAGACCCCATCCCCCACCCTTTATCAAACCTCAGGTTGTACCAGACAATTCACAATTTGGGAAGAGACTGGGCACAGTTGGGCCCAGCACAGCTCCCTCCTTAGTGTAACAGTTGTGGAGTGGCACACACCAGCCCACAGAGCCCCTGGCAGGGCAGGCAGCACCTTTCACCCCTGCCCACTCCTGGGAAGGGGTTTTCCTATCTCACAGCACCTGAAGTTTGAGATCAAAGCTGTGCCAGCCATCTCCAGGCCATGCAGAGGGTCTGTACAAGTGATGCAGCAGCTGGGGCAGGGGAGCCTGAGCCTCCACCACAGGTAGTTGCCAGCCCTAAACAAGGCCCAGCCAGCCCCAAAGCCAGCTGCAGGACACCCATCCACCACCACCTCCCTGTAATACCCCAGTCCATTCCATCAAGACCAGCACCACCAGAGCAGGAGCTGCCAGTGGGAAGACAGCAATTGCCCAGAGCCAGGGAGCAGCAAGGATATCCAGACCCGCTGCTGTAACCACATCCACATGTCTTAGTCCAGAGTTCAGCTGAGCACCACGATACACAGTGCCCAGGGGGATAGCCAGCACCACATCATCCCTCCCATCCCATGGGAGGGCAGGGGGAAACCTCCAAGTCCAGATAGGGTCCCCCAAGGTCCCAGGCTAGGCCTCAGCCCATTCTTGGAGAAGCTTGAGGATGTATCTGAGGCGGTGGTGGAGCTCAGGAGAGCAGCCCAGCTCCTGGATGCTGCACAGCTTGTAAGTGTAAGAGTTGCGTTCCTGGTTGATGTAGGTGACAAGGCAGGAGTGGTCAGGCTTGCTAATGATCACCTTGGTGTGGTCGTTGTAGAAATTCACCTAGGAGACAGGTTGGGCTTGGTTTAAGCCATGCTTCCCACAGCATGTTGGGAGCCAGGATGGAGCCACATTTCCTGCCTCAACCCGTTCCTCCTCCCCAACCTGCCCGGGAGCATCCCTGCCCATGCCCCATGGCAGGAGTGAGCCAGCTCTAGCACAGGGGCAGACAGAAGCATCCAAATGAAGTGCTATGTCTCTCCATGGGTTGGGGAAGCTGCGACCAGCAGCTCCAGGCACTGGAGCAACATCCTGCACCCACAGCTGTTTTCACAGCTGGATTTTCCATTTGGGCTGTGGCAGACAAGATCCAACACAGACCAGAAGACCCCTATCTGGCCTCCTCTTCACAAGGGTCTAGGCATCTCCACTGTGCCCCACACATACCTGGAGGGTGCCATTGCTGAAGAGCATGAGCAAGGCTTGGTCAGTCTTCACCCACTGCAGGAGGAGCAGGGCTGGCTGCCCAAGGTCATCTATGGTGGGCAGGTCACCTCCCTTTGAGAGAAGGGTCTGCATAAGACACTAGTCCCACACATGGGAGCACTTCCACCAGCACACACAACATCAAAGCTGGGTACCCCCCTCAGTGGAGTCCCCGCTCCCAGGGCACAACCGTGTGTCCACCTGGCCAGAGCTGCAAGCAGGGAGTCCAACCAGCTCAAGTGGTGTGGTCGAGCCATGACCCAATGTCCAGCCCTGGGCCCCAGCACTCACCTTCATGAGATGCTGCTCCATGTAGGACGCGAAGTAGCGCAAGACACTCATCTGTCCCTGCAGCTGCTCGGGGATGGCAGACACAGAGAACACCAGGTGTTTGCTGTTGGTCGGGTTGTAATGTACAGTCCTGGAGGGAGCACAGCACGAGTTTTGGGGATGGTGTAGACTCCCCTTCCCACCCAATGGGCTCCCCTATAGACAGATCAGCCCCATTCCCACCGCTCACCTGTGGTTGGGAGAAAGTGTCATGTGCGTGCCGTTGTTGAAGAGGACCCCAATGCTGCGGTTGGAGAGCTGGTAGCCAAAGCCATACTTGTTGGAATAATCCACCCACTTGCTCACCCAGACAAAGTGCTCATGGCGGGCCAGGGAAGCTGGGTTTTTCTCCGCTGTTGGAGAAGAGAGGAGGTGAGCAGTGCAGCCAGCCAGCCCCTGTCCATCTCACCTGCCCAGAGGGAACAGATCCCTGCAGCAGGCTCTGGCACCGTTTAGGATGCTATTTGTACCCCAAGCAGCAGCCATGCCTTTATCCCACGGGGAAAGGGATGCACAGCCCCCTATCCCATCCCAGAGCAGTCCAACCAGTTTACCCGGAGGCATGGAGGAGAGGCAGGTCCGCAGGAGCCGGACAGCTGACTCGATGATGGCAGAGGCAGTGATGCAATCTTCAAAGGCTGTGGGGAGAAGATGACAGGCTGAGTCAGCTGGCCCCACTATCAGCCCAGGCATGCCAGGAAGCTTGGGGCAGGCTGGGGTGGCTGGGACAGGTATTGCTCACCTTCACAGCTGCTGGCCATCGTTCCCCGGATGGAGGGGGACGCAGACTTGTGAGAGGTCTCCTCCACCACTGTCTCCACGGGGCTGGAGCTGGCGCTGCGGCATGACACAGGAGTGGCCTGTGGAGAGACCTGGCTTTATCATGGTCTGCCTGCTCCACCGAAGAAGGGCATGCATGGCCTCGGAGATGTTCTCACCTCATTCCCTTCCACAGTTTTATAGCTCATCTGCCGACAGATTGAAGTCTTCATCAGCCCAGTAACCAGCTTGGAGAGGTCATCCCTGTCCTCTGAAGAAGAGCCCTTCTTGGCTGAGAAGAGAGCAAGAGATGAGTACACTGCTGAGCATAGAGGCCGGGGACATCCAGGCCACCCCTCCCAGTAGCTCAGCTCTCCCTTATCTATTCCCATGCCCATGGAGGCAAGGAGGGTGTCAGACAGCTGCCTCACACTTTCACTTCCCAGTTCTCATGCAACACAGGGCTTCCAGGAGGAACTGGCCCGGGGGTTGTGGCACAGTATCCGCTCTCCAGGCACACACCCATACCAGGCCCCCAGCACAAGAAAGGCAGGGACACACCCAGCTTGTGCTGTCCCCAGATAGGGGGTCCAGAGAGATCCATCAGGAGGTCTCTCCAGAAAACAGGATCCACTTCTTCCTGAAGGAAAAGTCACCCAGAGGCTCCTTGGCAATGCACAAACTTACCCTTGGGTTTCTTCTTCCCAAAGAGTGTCTTGGTGACTTTAGCAAACAGAGTCTTTGCAGGATTTGGGGGACTCAACTCTGGAGCCATCACGCAGCTGCTGGGAGGGAGTTTCTCAGGCGTGTAACCCTGCAGAGAGGTCAAGGGAGAGGTTTGGTTTCCATAGGCCACATGCTCCAGGCAGAGCAGCTGCCCTGGGCTGACCACAGTCATTCACATCCCTCCTGACAGCCAGCTTGTGTTTCCGTCAAGCCTCGGAACCATGACTGGCATCAGCACAGGAAACAACGCCTTGCTATAGCAACAAGGCAGCAGAAGCACACCAGATCCCTCAGTTCCTCTGGCTGGCATTTGGGCAGGACAGCGGCTGCTTCCTTTGAAGGACTGACACTTCGTACAGGACAAGGACAGCACCCTGTACAGCCCAAAAAACCTCATCCCACCTGGAGAAGGGTCCCTTGACCCAGGCCCACACCCACTCACCTTGAAGAACTCGTGGTCCAAAATCTCCTCAAGGGTGAGGCGGTCCTGGGGGTTGCGTCTCAGGATGCCAGTGATGAGGTGCTTGGCAGGCAGGGAGAGGAAGACGGGGAGGGAGTACTCCACTTGCTTGATACACCTGTAGGTCTCCTTGAGGTCAGAGGTCTCAAAGGGAGGGTTCCCACACAGCAGGGTGTACCTGGGAGGGAACATGCATGCCACTGTCAGATCCCCACCAGGCTTGTGACTCAGCAGCACTTAAAGCAAGGAAGTTATTGGCATTTGCCTGGCCACACCTGGCTGAGAGCAGCACTTCCAGCCCTGACAGCCACGCTCATATCCGGCCATGCTTCCTCCTAGCAACTGTTTAGAGCAACAGGCAAGGAGCCTTGAGGAAGGACAAAGAGCTGGCAGGCAAAGGCCACCCGCTGCTACCGCTGCTCCCACCCGCGTGGCCATCAGGGTGGAAAATGGAGCAGGCAGCTTGCAGGCAGCAGCCGGGCGAGGGGCTGGATGTGCCGAAACAGCGATCGCTCCCTGGGCAAACAGCGCAGCAGCCGCAGAGATTTTCCGTTGTTTATCAGGTTCACAGTGCGGTCAAGCCTGCTTTGAACTGGAGCTGAGTGCGGCATGAGCACACCCACCCCACGCAGGTCCTGCTTGCACAGTCCCCAGACAGCATCCCAGGATGGCTACAGGCAGCACCTGCTCCAAAGTAAGGCTGGGCAGGATCCAGCCAGTTGCTCCCCTCCCCCTGCCTCTCAGCAACCGCTGCAGAGCCACAAGGCACAGCACAACAAAACTTCCTCATCGGGTTGCCCACAGAGCAGCTGCCCCCAGTCCAGGCAGGGGGCCTGGACCCCTCCCCACCCAGCAGCACAGACTTACATGACACAGCCCAGAGACCACACATCCGACTCTGGCCCATGGCCCTGTCTCAGCAGCACTTCTGGGGCCAGGTAGTTGGGGGTCCCACATATTGTCCTGTGGGGCAGAGCACCAGATCAGTGCATGCTCTTCATCCCCTCACAGACAGCCTCCCCCTGCTCCAAGCCCTGGGATTTAGCTTACAGCCTTGTCCTCCCCACTCCATTTTGCTCTTTGTGGCTCCCCTCTATCTACAAGGAGTCCCATACAGACTCCCTCCTCTCCAGCTCACAGGGGTCAGCAGCAGCTGCTCTTGGGGAGCTGTTGGGAAGAGCCTGTCCCAGGGCTGAGGAGGAACAGAGCCTTTGTGTCCCAGCCTGTGCAGCCGGCACGGCAGCCGGGCAGGCACAATAGCAATAGTCAACACATTGTTCTCCCCGACGGCTGCAAGCTCACTCCTGGAGGAGCCACAAAGCCCCCAGCCCCCTCGCCTTGCCTGCAGCTGGAGCAGGAATTGCTCCCTCACCCCAGGAAGGGGCCCCAAGGCTTCCTCTCCCAAGACCAGGAGGGACCGCTTGCCCGTCCACCCTCCTGGGAAGCCACAGGAAGAAGAGTGAAACCCTGGAGGATTCTAGAAAAGGAAAATCTCAAACTTACTTTTTCTTCTGGTCAGAGACATCCTGGCAAGCAGCCAGCCCAAAGTCCCCCACTTTCAGCTCCATGTTTTCATTGATGAAGAAGTTGCCTGCAAGTCAAGGGCGATGCGTCACCACAGGTCCCTTGGGGACAGCTTGCTCCCCACACAACACCATGTGCCAACCACAGCACTCACCAAGCTTGAGGTCTCTGTGGAGGATGCCCTTGAGGTGAAGGTATTTCAAGCCTGAGATGATCTGTTTGAGGTAATAGCGCACTTCGGGCTCCAGCAGAGTATGGCGGGCCTTCCAGATGTGGGCCAGGGACTGCAAAGGGAAAGAAGACAGCTTGTGATGCAGGCAGGGAGAACAGACAGCCCTGCTGACTAGGCACAGGGTAGGCAGGGTCAAAGCCAGTTCTTCCAGAAGTTGCACATTCACAAATAATCCTTCTTTCAGAGCCATGACCTCAGCAGACTCCCCACATGAGGTTGAGGCTGCTCATCAGAGCCATGGGAACCTCTGGACTTATGGTGGCCACACCATGAGCAGGCAGTCCGAGAAAGACGGAGTGCCCAGTGCCGTGCAAAACCACTCTGCTTAGGGTGAGCTCAGAGGGTGTGACAGCTGACAGCTCAGGAGAAGGGGACTGCTAACAAAACACCTCGGTAGGGCCTGCTCCAACCAGCTATGGCTGTTTAGGAGACCCTTTGACAAGGAGGCCGCAGCAGCACTGACCTTCCTACTGCAGTGCTCCAGGAAGATGTAGATGCTCTCTGAGTCCTCAAAGTAGTGGGAGAACTTGACAATGTGCTTATGGTGCAAGTCCCGATGTAGCTCAATCTCATTGGTGATCTGAAAGAGAGCAGCAGTGTCAGGTGAGCACAGCTGAGCTGCTGCCCCCCACCAGCCCAGCACCCCACCAGCCGCATGGCACCCACCTTCTCCCGCTGGTGAGGTTTAGCCACCCTGCTGTGAGGAATGACCTTCACGGCATAGGTTTTGTTGCTGGAGAGGTCTGTCATTTCATAGCATCGTGCAAACCCACCCTGCAAGAGAAGAGGTGGTTACGGATGGGTGAGAGACAGCTCCTTACCCCTGCCTGCTTACAAGCCTCCTCCTCCTCCTCCTTTCCCTGGCAGCACAGCCCGGCAAGCGTCACACGCTCCCTCCTGCTGCGTCGCCCACTAAGATCTGAACTATGATGCTCTCAACCAGGCATTTTCTTCACCCATTTCTTGTAAAACCTCCAGGGCATTTTCCCTCCCACTACGGCCGGACTTTGCATCTTTCTACATGATAGATCAACCTGGAAAGTCCTGCGCAGGGCAGGAAGCCCGGGGACCGGAGGCCATGGAAAGGCAGCCCCATGGAGACAGGTTTTTCCTGCCGTGATGTCACCCTCCAATCTGCACACTCAGCCGCTGAGCCCACTCGGCCCGGGCTGGGAACCGGCATCCTCCTCCTACACACGCTGCTGTCAGCCGGAGGAAAAGTTGCGTGCGGCGGAGCGGCGCGGGCCGGCACCCCTGGGAACCGGGACACCCACCGGCCCACGCACACCCCGCGGGGC
>VXBC01008915.1:205978-249440 GCA_013399945.1 Ploceus nigricollis | reverse complement strand
ATTTTACTGTAAAGAGAAGAATGCTAAAATTGACGATGGAGAGAAACACCAGGCTAAGAGAAAACTTCTTGGAAATTACAAGGAAACAGAGTGAAATAATATGGGTCACAAGAGCAATTTCTTATTTTTTAAAACCATATAAGAACAACATCATGAGTATATTTTTGACAATCTCTGACCAGTTTTTTTATGAGTGCTAAAATGTACATGTGTAAGTAGCACTAATTATAATTACCTAATGTTTTGAGCTTCTATAAAGTGAAAGCTTTTGAAAAGAAAAGTTTCGCAGGCTGCTAATTTATGTGGTGTGTAAGTATTTAAGAAAAGGAATTATTAATGCAATTACTTTTCTCTGGGCAACAGTAGAATTTACTATGGCATTTTGCTGAGAGGCACCTTGCAAATGGTTCAAAATCACCTAGATTTTGATCCACTCCACCACAGCACCTCACAAATGGAAGGCTTTAGAAATACAAATCTCCTGGCCTCACTCTTGAGTCTATGTCATGTAGGATACTGGTGGTTGAAAGGACATTCCTCAGCTGTAAACCAAGACATCCCTTAACTGTGAAACAGTCTCACCAACCACTGCTATTGTTTTATCACATGGCTTCATACCTGTTGCAACACAGTGTTTGCCATCCTCTGCAAGAACATACCCATCTGCACAGGAACACAATACATCCTTCCGCCCATCTCTTCGGACACTGCAGAACTGCTCACAGTCCCCGTTGTTTATTCTGCAGAACTTTGGTATGACTATGAAAGAGATGGTGGCAGAAAAACTGTACATAAACACTGACTTCACAGAAGATCTGGAAGTTCTCTGAAATAAAACCCACTCTTGAAACAGGATCTGTATCCCCACCTGCCAAGCACCTGAAGCACCCTTTAGGAATAACTCATGTGAGTGCTGAACATCAGCTTGTGCCCTACAAAGCAGCCACATCCAGCACACCAAATGTACTCGCCAAGTCCGAGTGGGCCCTGTGGCCATGGCATGGTGAGCTCCAAAAGCAGAGACAAATTGTCAGGGGAAGAATGAACAAAATGCTAACACAGAACATAACTGTGTAAATCCTCACACGTTTCCTCCCTCCTGCCCTAAAAACTCCAACTCCTCATCACTCCCCTCGGTCCTCTGACTGAACTGGTCCTGCTCTTACTTCTATGCTAATGATACCCCCTCCCATGGCACGGTCACGGGGACAGCTCTATGCCACAGAAGTGAGCCCCAGGAAGGATTTCCATGCAAAACATGCTTGCTTACAAAGCTCCCTGGGAAGTTCGCCACCACAGTTCTCTAAAGCAGAAACTTACCAAATTCACAGTTCTTGCCTTGATAACCATCCAAGCATGTACAAGTGTAGGAACCAATTCCATCTTTACAGTGGCCACCATAGTGACAAGGATTTGAACTGCACTGGTTCCCATCTACAAAAACAAACCAAAACCCAAATTATTGTAAGCGTGCAAGCATTTTCAGTGAACTCGGAAGAGCTCTTAGTTTTCTTAAGCCATCTTTCATCCTTCCTTTTAAAATATAGGTCCTGTGAGTTGCCACATTCCAGATGGAACAAACAGTATAAAAGCAATCATTCCAAACCTGCAATGATTCATCTACATATCCTCAGTTTTGCAATCTCTTTTTGGTGGCCACTGTATTATGATGCGTACACAAGCCTTTTTTTATGGGAAGTTAAAGAAATTAGCTGAGTTGGTTAAAGCATGGTGCTGATACGTTTAGGGTTGCAGATTTGATCCCTGTATGGGCCATTCATTTATGAATGATCAATGACTCAACAATGGGTCCTTCCAACTCAGAATATTCTTTGATACCGTGACTGTGGTCAGAATATATATACAGTGAAGTCAGTAAGAGCTGACAGAACATTTCCACATTGCAATTACTGCCTAAAGATACTGAACTTCTGGCCCCTTGCATTTCCCTATAGTTTTTGCTCCGTTTCATACAAAATGCAAAATATTCAGGAAAGTGACACTTGATAATTTGCTGCCTTAGATAACATGCTCTTATCCCCCTATTTTACCACTTGTTCTGCCCTTCTTTGGAGCAGCTGAAACAGCAATGTCCATAGCAGAAATAAATTGCAAGAAGCTACTCATCCTAAGAATCCAGCATGTTCCCTGTGTGGTATTTCTGGACTGTAACCTCATCTGCTGCAGCGTTGCCTGTCGTGGGGAACAACTGCTGGGCTTTGTGTACTGCAGCCACACATCAACATCCATTTTCTACCTGTATGTGGCCAAAACCAAGAGCTCTCCAATTTCTCCAGCCATGGAGGCTCTGGAAACTGATGTCCATGCTTAACCGAGGGAAGACAAGATCAACATTAACCAAAAAAAAGACAGACTGAAGGCCTACATCATAACTTCTGGTTTCTGCCTCCTCTGCAGTGCCATAGCACTCTATTCTGCAGTTGTCTTAGCTAAGCAGCATCCTATTGTTAAAAAACATACTTATTTAGTCTTACTCTACACTGTAGTTGCAGCTGTGGTAATGACTTTTATAACAATATTGCACAAATTGCAGAATCCCCTACTAAAATAGGAAGCAAGAACAAATTGTTCTAGTAACTTGGCTGAACATAGCTGTGGTTTTCAATATTTCTGAACACTTATAAAGCATTTGTGGACTGTGGTTTAAAATGTATGAAAACTAACATTTCTGGTAAGAGTATTGGCACTGATATCCTGCTGCTTGTATTCTCGTAAGAAAATGGTTTGAAATATTCCAATCCTCTTTACTGTAACACTGACACAGGCTTTGCTTGAAATTTTAGTCTGTAGGTTGCAGAGTTCATCCCATGCTTAGAGGATTGTGAAAGTCTGCGTCTTCTTCATGGCAACTGTCTTCATTTTTCTGCAGATTCCAAAAGACAAAGCTGAGCTGTCTTTGGTCAACATTTTTGAGGCACTCCTCCTAGTGTGCAAACTGGACATATACTTTCTGGAGAACATGTTACCAAATACTAATACATTAAAAATCAGTCCCTGCACAGTGCTTACAAACACTAGAACCCTAATAAATAGAACTCACATATTTAGATAAAAAACCAGAAAACTGTTAGGTAGTATCTGCTGATCCTTTGGCATATTCTCTTTGAATGCCAAACAGTTCTGTAAAAAACACAACCAAAAAAATGCTCTTTAAGACAGGAATCAACAACACTTTAGCATGGAAGGTGACAGGAAACCGGCAAATGACTATGCAATGTAATTTAACTTTGTGTTGGTTATGGCATTTAAGAGACACCCTCACCTGTGACTCTTTGCCTCTTGAATTCTCCTATCTGGGGCTGCCCCTCTGAAGGAAAACTATCTGACAGTCCCACACACAGTTTCTGCTCCTCACTGTCCTTTGTGTGCAAAGGACCACTTATGTTTTTGAGAGGACAAAGGTCAGCCCAGCAACTGGAGACAGATGAACCTTGTCTTCAAATGAAGCAATTGGGTTCAAGCAACAGCAGGCAGTAAATCAGATTCCTTTTTCAGAGGAAACACAACGTGAGGGTGTCCCAGAGTGAAAAGAGAGAGAGGAAACAAGGGAGCAGGAAGGGGTTACTTAAGAGGCGCATCCTTTCAAACCTTGCAATAAGGAAACTTAATCTTCTAAACAAACATAGAGTGTTTCTTACCTACATAGATGTTCCAGAATTCCTCCTACAGGTAAGTGTGGGAAATGGAGAAAAAAAAGAAATAGAGTTAGATAAGAATTACCAAATTCCTCAGAAAAATATTAAACTTTTCATACATGGGATACTTGCAGTTAATAATTGTTAAAGGAAATATTTACATTATAGATACATACAGTGCCTAGCAGCCCATTATTACCATTTAATAACTTAAAACCATATGATCCATACGGTGCCCAGTTCTACAGAAACAACTCTCATGCATTTTTCAGAAATATCTGAACCTCCTTAGAATTTTTCCAGTGTGACCCATTCAGCATAAGCCACTTGATCTCTTGATAATTATCTTTCCACCAGTTTTGACTGAATTTACTTATATCCCCGTAATGCCAAATTCTCAGTCTTGATCCCCCACCCCATACTCCCATCAATCAGGACCTCACAAATCCTGACATTTTAAAGTATTTTGTCTGATTTGTGTTCTCCTTTCCATGTGCTCCAGGATGCTGCCTGTGCAAGACAGTTCTTTCCAGTGACACCTGGTCACCAGGCAGAACAGGCTGTGCCGGTTCTGCTATAGGTAAGTCGACATTTATGATCTGAAGTACACTGGTGATGCACCCAGGACTCCCCACCCAGGACACCTCAGGGCCACTCCAAGAACATTCTGGCCATCAAGTAATGCTAAAGGGAAGTGAATCTGGCCTTAGCTCCACTTTCAGGGTAGTTCTAAACAGCCATACAGCTACATTCTATATTCGCAATACCACCTTTTCTATTTACAGTCCATACAGCAGCCCCATCTCTTTAACTTTCCCTTCAGCTTGGGAACAAATCACATTTTTGTCTGAAGTTAAGCAGCCATTGGGGTAGGGCAGGTGACACAAGAGTCACACATACTTCATTCCAGTCAACATTAAGGCATTTATGAACTGTTCACAGTATACATTCTCTCAATTCACATAAAGAGAGCTACAAAATTACATGCAAAGCTGCTTGAGATAAGTTCAGTAAAATTCCCTCAGGAGGTTCCACGTCAGCATGTGCCTTCTCAGACTTCCCATGGACTGCTTTGACCACAGTCATTGCACTTAGGGATGTAACCCAAATAGGGTGAATGTATTTTCAACACTGATAGCAGCAAAGCCATTGAATGTCAAATAACTTTTAAAGGCAATTAAACAGATCAGAACAGGTAAAAGAATGGAGGATTTAACCTGGGCTGGCCATGCAAGAGCTAAATTAAGACTGTTATGGGATGATTATTGCCTTAGCAATTCCACCTACAGTCAGTCATTATTTGTTCTTTGTGTTAAGTGATTGGGAAAAACTTGTGAGTTTTGATCCCCAGCTCAAAGGATATGAATAGTAATTTTTAAATATGAAATATATAGACCTATGTTTCATATTAGTTCATCCTTACAGTTTTCTCCTGGTCTTCAAAAGCTTCTCTTGCTTCTTCTTTTGAGCAGCGCTCCTCATTGCATTCTCTTTCAATATTCCCTTTCTTCAATTCCTCTAAGAAAGAGTTAGCACGTTTTGTTCTTTCCAAGAACTTGTCGGCATTTTCTTTCTTGATGAATACTAGATAGCAGAGAAAAGTTACACAGATGGGTAACATGTGGCGGTGGAAAAGAGTCATGACAAATGAGTGAAGCAGAAACAAAGCCAAAACAGACCACACTACCTGTACACAACGTTACCTGTGAGGTTAGTCCTCACACAGGCTGATACATCCCAGGATCTCTTAGAGCAGTCTCTCTGAGAATCAGTAGCCTCAGAACAAAATGTAGGACCTCAAAATTCTCTCCTACTCTTTTTAATCTTGAAAAGGTTGCCAAAGAGGGCTTATATTTCTGCTGCTCCTGCTCAAAACTCAGTCTTGAATGGAATGACTTTCCCTGAATGCTGGGGAGATTACAGAATCATAGAATCACTAGGTTGGAAGAGACCTTCAAGATCACCAAGTCTAACCCATGCCCTAACACCTCAACTAAATCATGGCACCGAGTGCCACATCCAGTCTTTTTTTAAACACATCCAGGGATGGTGACTACATCACATTCCTGGTACATTCCAGTACTTTATCACTCTTTCTGTGAAAAACTTTTTCCTAATATACAACCTGTATTTCCCTTGGTGCAGCTTAAGGCTGTGTCCCCTTGTTCCGTCAGTTGCTGCCTGGAGGGAGAGACCAACCCCCACGTGACTAGAACCACCAGAGAGTGATAAGGTCACCCCTGAGTCTCCTTTTCTCCAGGCTAAACACCCCCAGCTCTCTCAGTTGTTCCTCACAGGGCTTGTGTTCCAAGCCCCTCACCAGCCTCGTTGCCTCCTCTGGACGCGCTCCAGCGTCTCAATGTCCTTCCCAAACTGAGGGGCCAGAACTGGACACAGCACTCAAGGTGTGGCCTCACCAGTGCCGAGTACAGGGGAAGAATGACCTTCTGGGATTAAATAAATTGCTAATTACCCTGTAAAGAGTATATGCTCCAGGAAAGTGTGAAGAGTTTGGAAGTTGGCACTTAATCAAGTTCTAGCACCTGGAATTTACACTGAGGAAATACTTTCCAATATTTCCTATATTTCCAATATTTTTCAGGCTGGAGTGTGGAAGAGTGTGCTACAGATGTGACTTCAAGGACAATGACATGCTCACTGGGAGGCCTGCACATTCCTTTTGGAGCATTCTTCATGCAGCTTAATTCCATTACAAATAAATTTGCTAAAAGTAATTATATACCCTAATATCCTCCAAGTGAGCACAGGGGAGACTTATTCTGCTTTCACTGAAATTGGTGGATCATCCTGAGGGAGGCAAGTTCTGTTTGTGTTATTTATATTAAGCAATGCCACACACAATTTGAAGCCCCACTTACTTTGAAAAGGCTCTTCTCAAGGAAGGCTTACAAAAAGTACTTTTAACTTGCAGCTCAGCGACTGTTAGTTCATTCACCCACTATCTTATTTGCCATTAAATCCCCTTCTTCAGCAACAGGAAAGTGACAGGACACAGCCGGTGGGGTTATCGCCTCTATATTCCTTTGCTTCCACGCCACCCGCGTAAGCGGATGTTTTTGTACACTTGAGCTAGCCTCTTTCTGAGGCTGCTCATTCTTTTTCCCAAGCTCTCTATCATACTTCCTTCTTTAGAGACATCAAGGAGCAACAGGCATTGGTCAACCGAAGCAGGATTTTCCAGAAACATACTAAAGACCCTGTTTTAAACCCCAAGCAGTCTGACTCACTGAAGGAAGAGTTAACAGCTTTTGAAAAGTTATTTGCTGATGCTGCCTTAGACTTAGGCGCTGACTCTGGCGGCACAAGAGGGCAGCGGGACCTGCTCCCCCGCTGTGCCACAGCTCCTCCACGGCCAAGCGCATCCCACCACGACTTGGCCAGGTTTCCCCTCGCACACGAGAGCACCTCAGGCAGCGAGGGCAGCTGTCCTCCCGGTGCGAACGGCGGGCAATCCCACTTTCCTACACGGTCCCCGAGATGCCCGCAGCAGCTCCCTGCCCCCGAAGCTCAGCTCCCCGCTATACGGCGGTGTGCGGGGTCGGCACAGGTGCTGATAAGCCCTGAGCCGCGTGGAAACCGAACCTGCCGGGGAAGACGAGCCGTGGGCTGCCCGCTGCCCTTCCCCGCCGCCGCGGCTTCTGGCACTGTCCCGGTGCGCGCCCCCGGCCCGCAGCATCGACCCACCGCCTGCGGCGTTCACCCGGCAGGCCCCCGCCTGCCCCCGAACACTGTTGGGAAGGGAAATTCCCCCCTCCCGAAAACATGGAAAAGGAGCCGCCTTACCGCCTCCCTGAGCGCGGAGCTCGGCGGGCAGCGCGGCGCAGAGCAGGAGGAGCAGCAGGCACCCGGCCATGGCGGCGCCCGCCGAAGCCGCTCCCGGGGCCGCGCCGGCGGCACGGCACGGACGGGAGGGACGGGACGGACCGGAGGGACGGGAGGGACGGGAGCCGAAGTCTTCACCCCCTCGGGCGGGGTGAGACTGAAGCCGCGTAGCTTCACCCTGCCCAGAAATAGCGGAAGCGCCCGGACAGGGTGACAGCCGCGGCGGGATTTCTCAGTCGGGGGCGTGAGGCTGCACTTCTTTTTGTTCTTTATTTTTTCAAAGCCCAAGGCAGCGTGGGTTTGTTTTGTTTTGTTTTTAATTGCACCTTTTATTTTGGAGGAAGGGAAGTGAGTCGTCCCTCAATAAGCTGGCGTGGCCCCGGCCCGGCGCTGGGCAAAGCCGGGCTCGCAGCCCGCAGCCGCCGCCGTACTCGGCTGCTCCCGGCCGTGTGTCCCATCCACATCCAGCACTGTAACCTGTTGGCTCCGCACTTCGGACCAGTGACCTCGGCCGGGCGCTCGCCTGAAACTGGCCTCAATCTCCCCTTTCTTGTGGGGAGTTCACGTCCTCGGTGCTTCCAGAGCCAGCCATCAGGTCTCCTTCATCTTCTTGGCTTTCCTAAGCAGGCTGTTATATTAAAAAAATAATCTAAAACCCACATTTGTTTTGAAAAAGTAATTTTGTGCGGCAGTTATTAGTACTGATTTCTTTTGGCGTTTTACCCTTTTTTCTGCAAGGTGATTTGTTCACAAATAGCAGTATTTTCACTGGAATGTTATAGAGGAGAAATCATCTTGTGGATCGTGGTAAACAGAAACTATTCTACCTTGAGGGGTCATCAGGGATGGTTTTACAGTGCCGAGCACCTCATCTAAATGAAAATTAGGCTTTATTTACTGGTCACTACTTGCTTTCTCCTGGACTGGACTCGAGACTGGACTCTCTTTAAGGAGAACCTCTAGTGCATGTATGCATATATACTGTAGCATCTCTTGTTTTTCGGGTCTCTGAAATTTGCTGCCTTTCCTAGTTCAGTTCACTACCTAAATGAACAGTAAAACTTCCTTCTCTGTTGGTAAAACAGGTTATAGGATGTTCAGTATTGCATGGTATGTACCATACAATGACAATGTTTTCCCCTAATAATAGAGTATGATCAATTGTGTCCTACTTGCTGATAAGCTTTTGTGATTGAGTTGATATTCTGCATTATCTGAACAATCTGGAGCGTAAATTCTGCATGAGATAGTTAAACTGTTTTCCAATCTCCTAGTTCAGTTTTATCTTCCTCACCTTTTCAGTGTTTTCATGCTAAGGTTAGAAAGTACATTTTTGAACTTTATATGTTTTCAGAGAGTTTCAGGTTCTATCATTTATGCCTTTGGTCAGCGTTTTGCAGAGGGGCAGACAATTATCCTGTTTTGGTTTTAGATCTCAGGATAGAGAGTACAATTGAGCTTATACTGGACAACTGATTAACATTCCCTTTCATTTGCACTCTTTCTATAGACAAGCATAATATCAAGGCAAAGATAAGATTAAATCAGTGGTATTCTTTACCATTCATAAATATAGGGTTATATATTGCACTTACTAGCCTTACAGCAATAGTGCTTGGTGCAGGAAGATTTAAATCAAGTTTTCATAGCAGACTTGTAAATATGGAATCAACCTTTTCCCAGATTTCTTGTCCTTGAGAGTGCCTGCAGTTCCTCCCCTTCAAATCTCCCTGTTGCCACTGCAACTGTGGGAGAAAGCTGCTCTAACATAAGCTAAAGGAAGCACCTTTTCAATTTTTGTTTCTGCTATTTCATCATTATATTACAGGATCCATACCATAGGAAGTTATGAAAGCCAGAAGCATAAATATGTTCAAAGGAGATTGCACACAATTATGGACAACACATTCATTCCTAACTGTTCAATCTAATGCAACTTCTGGCTCTGGCTTCACTGATTGAGAGAGTAGCTGGAGGAAGGCTTCTGATCTGCATGATGTGTTGCTGACTGTCTTTCTCTCAGCATCTGACCTTTAGCTCTGACCTTTAGCAGAAATGGATGCAGAACAGGAGGGACATTGTGTCTGATCTGTTACGGTAATTCTCTGCCTGCTTGACAAGATACACAAGTTTACAGAAAACACCGAGAAGGAGGTTATTTTGTGTATTCAAGTAGGCCTTAGGCTCACTTCAGATCTTTAATAGTGTTGTGAGTATGGCCTGTATCAAATATCTAAGATAATGAAGGAATTCTTCAATGAGAAAATGGTACAGAGGGACTGGGGGGCAATAACACGACCTGGAAATGCTGTGGCTCAACATCATTAGTCCATGTGCTTCCTCAACCAGTCGATGTATTTGGATACCCTTGTGTAAACCCCATAGGTGCCTTCAACAGCACAGCCCATTCCCCAGCTGACAATCCCAGTCAGAAACCAAGTGTTCTTGTACCGTGTAGCATGAGGCCCACCACTGTCTCCCTTGCAGGAGTCCTTAACCCCAGACAGGTCTCCTGCACAGAACATATTCTCTGTAATATTTAAATCGGTCTCCTTTTCACATTCTTGTGTCTTTACACGTGGCAAATCAACTCTCATCAGAACAGAAGAGGTGGCACCTCCATCTATTAGGCGTCCCCATCCGCTTACTGTGGAGAACTTGATGGTGGACAGTTCATACACAGCAAACCTTTTCTCAGGCAAACATATTGGCACCACATAATCAGTGAGATTCACGGGTGTTTCCAGGTTCAAGAGGGCAATGTCATTATTGACTTGTCCATTCCTGTATTCTTCATGAATGATCATCCTGGCAACTCCACTTTCTTGTTCCGTTTTCTCATCAACATTTATTTTGTGTTCACCTGGAAAAGTTATTAATCGCAGGTCATGTCAGGTAGCTCCTTGAGTCCTTGGAAGTTTGAGGATGTGGGGTGTTTCTAGTCTGACGCCTCTAAAGACAATTACCTTGTACTGCCAAAGCCTTCTACTCTGATTTTATCGGGCTGAGCATCTGCCACCACCTTGATAAGATGAGGAGGGGAACATACATACCCAGTCTCACCCGAAGCTGTTTAGGGTGAGTATGCTCCAAGCAGTGAGCTGCAGTCACCACCCATTCTGGGGAAAGCAGGGTGCCACCACACTTTTCTCTCTGATCCTGTGTTATAAGGGCCTGCCAACATAAAGCAAATGTATGTCTTTCATCAAATATGCTTGACATAAATCTCAGTAGAGGTGGGTTTCATATTGCTGCTTTCTGTCCTTTTATGCAACTGTGTTTGACAATACCGCGCTGACCGCATGGGGAACTTAGCAAGGGAAGTCTTCCCGTGGACATTTTCTTCATCTTGTAGTATGGACCCTGCATATTATGGCCCAAAGCGTATCTGCAACTAAAGCTGCAACTAAAATTCTTGCTGGCAGTGAAGTTAAGGACTAAGGGGTCAGGAGATAGAGACAGCTGTGCTACCACTCTACCCCTATGAAACCAGGTACTCAGGAGCAAAGCTAAGGTGCCTAAGTGAAACAGGTAGATCTGCTGGCCATGGATGAAGAAGGAGTTTGGTTATCAAGACATGGCACTTTTTATGAATTTTTAACATCATAGATTTAAAGCAATGAATTTAATGTAGTGATTTCATAAGGAAATTTGAAAAATAAAAGCAATGAAAGATTTTTGAAAACTCACTTGCCATGGACATTCACCTGGAGGACAGATGAAACCACCTACTATTCTCCCACGTACAGTTGAATTTTTTTTTGCCAGCACTGGTATTTTTCCACATGGGTATTTCACTGGGAAAAAAGAAAACAAAAAACCAAATCCCAAAACAACAAAAGGCAACAAGGATTTTATTGTACTGAATTCACAGCAAAATGTGTCATGTCTTCAGTGAAGCTTTGTCAGCTGAAAAACTGATTTCTAGTCTAGGACCATGGATTCTCAAAAATAATGTAAAGCAGTTCAGCAGGTAAGTAGTCTTTTTGTGTTTGGAAACAGCCAGAAATGCACTTACAATTGGAGTTGAGGCCCTTACAGCATCACTGACATAGGGTCACCTACCAGAGGTCTTTGCAGACAATAAACCTGCTTAAGATACATCAACACAATGAGGTAGGCTGCAGGCTGTGACCCTGACAAGCTCTGTAGTCTACACATTTTCTTTGTCCTTGCTGACTTTAAGTCAGTTGTATCAAGTGCACAGCATCCATGGCAGGGTGAGACAGGGGCTTAATCGTGGGGTGTATATCTTGCCATTCTTTGTTTGGGCAGAGCCAAAGATGTCCCAAGGGCAGACACTGTCTTCTGGTGTGCCTCTCCCACACTACCTCATTTGCTTGTGTCCAGGGCCTGCTGGATTCTTCCAGACTGCACATCTCTGTTCTGCCTGAGCCAGCATGTGAAGACTAGCAATAAAGAGAATCAAATCCTGACTGAACTTGCAGTTAAGCTGTAGTGCAGACGAAGTCTTGGTGTTTTCAGTACATCTTTCACCCAACTGAGTTTTCCTGTAAAGGAGAAGGTCTACCCTTGGGGGTGCCTGTGTGTCACGTGTCTGTGCTGTAACTGAACACACAATCCCTTCTGTCTGGCAGTCACTTCACTCTGTGATAACACTGTGAGGAGGAATGCTCTTTTTCTACCTCTTTGGGAGCCAGGGTCCTATAGTCTCTGCTGAGCTGCATGCAATGTGTCTGTGAAGCTGTAAGTACTTCAGCTGACATGAAGACAGCATGAAGGTTTTACAGGTACATTCAAGGTATGGAGAAACAGGACTAGCTTTTTGGTGGCAGCTGGTGAAAGATTAAACAGACATAACACATAACACCCATAGTCTCTAATGCTGTGTGTAGGGCAACACAAATTTGGGCCATTGTGGGAGATGACAGAGGGACAGTGAGGGGACTGTCAGCCTGGCAGTTATACAGTTTTTTCTGCTTGCAGCACATGGTCAATTTCACAGCTATTTTGGTCCCCAAGAAGCAAGCAGCAACAAATACATCTTCCTTGCAGGGAAAGATGCACTGAAAAGCCTGTGAGGAATTTTGAATTGTTTGTTCTTAGTTTTTAACAAAAGCAGATTTCCCATCACGTGGTATTGCAGAATCTGTTAATAAGGGATAAGCACATTAGTAGACATTTTTTTCTAATGAAATTGCTGCTGTTGAGACCTAGGTTGTCATTACCAGCTCTCTGCATGAGTGCTCCATTGAGGTGTGTGCAGGGGAGCACCACTCCTCAGAATTACTTTGCATGCTCCCTGTGGCTCTGTCCATTATGTTGTTATGTTCATATCCCCAGGGGTCTCCTTTTCCCTCTAATAAAGTAATTCAAGTAGACATCTGCAAAAGAGTCAGGTGCCAGCTTATGTATTGGCAAAAAGATTAACTTGCACTACTCTAGTCCCAGTTGAAATTTACCTTGCTAGATAAAAGAAATATCTAGCCATAGTGTTTATAGGAATCCAAAAATGTATTATTCCTAACAATTAGGGAAAAAAGAAGAAGGAAAAGAAAATAAAGGAGGAGAAGAGAAGAGAAAGAAAAGAAAGAAAAGAAAGGAAGAAAGGAAGAAAAAGAAAGAAAGGAAAGGAAGAAAGGAAGAAAGGAAGGAAGGAAGGAAGGAAGGAAGGAAGGAAGGAAGGAAGGAAGGAAGGAAGGAAGAAAGAAAAGAAAGAAAGAAAGAAAGAAAGAAAGAAAGAAAGAAAGAAAGAAAGAAGATTAATTGGTTTTCTTCGGTTTTAATAGACCTCTTCCCCTCTTGACTCCTGTGCTGAAATAAATATAGTAATAAAATCTAGTCTGCATTTCAGATTGGAGAGACAACAGTAAAATAAATCTGCCCCCAAAGTATTTTCCTACTGTAGGTGTAAGCTAATGCAAAAAAAAAGGACTTGTGAGGCTCAGAGCCCCTCCACAACCAGATACCCCTCAGCCTGACCCCAAATCCCTGACCACCTGCTGCCCTGCTTTATTTAGATCACCTGGTGAGGAGTGATGAGCTTGTTTCCACTGCTCAGTTCCTTTCTGCTCCACTAATGGTGAGTGTGCTCCCAAAGGAGGAGACGGGTTCAGCTCCCTCCTAGCTCTGAGCAGGTGGGATGGTCAAATTTGAATTTCCCACATTCCAGAGGAGTGCACCTCTGGGACCAGGAAGAAGTCCAAAAGGATCTCTGCTTGGTGGTCATGCTGACAACTGCTTTTCTGGGGTGGCTAACTTGCACCAGAAGCCAAATGTATTATTTGGGACTCTGCCCATGGAGAAGAGGTGAGGAGCTGATATCTGAGCATTATGCATTGCATGTCCTGACATGTACACATTGATAACTTTTCTTCCAGAGCTGGCTTAGACTTAGCATCAGGTTGGTAGTGTCTTACCTTGAGGGATGCAGGACACGCCATCACTCGCTAAAGTGTAATCATCATCACAGAAGCACAGTCGTATTTTGGACTGCTTGTCAGTACAGTACTGTTCACAGCCACCGTTGTCAAAAATGCACTTCAGTTTGTCAGCCACAGCTAAAGTCAGGGAAAGAACATTTAGGATTCAAGACTTGGATTTTTGTGCCTAACATTAATAACTTGCAATTGGAATGTTGTCAGGAAAGCAAGTCAGGAAAAAAGATTTCTGTGATTTATGCAGAGCAACTTCATCAAAAGCGCCTTCCATCAAAAGCTGAGTAGGCCTGGATCTCCAGGGATTAGGGGAGAATAGGCTTTGCTTAAGAAATATATACCTAAAATTAAATCAATCAGCATTTATACAGTACCTGAACTGTCTCAAGAATGGAGATATTGTAATTGTGTGGTAACCATTGTAAAATATGACTGAAAAATTTTAATTCTTTGACATCTTGCCATTTAGCAGGAGGATGCTCTGGAATGACTGTTGAGACTGCCTGCCTGGACTTGATGAGTGCCTAGCTCTTGTCCAGACTCTACATGTTCTGAGGATGTAACACTCAATGTTCAGTGTCCTCTGAAATCAGTGGAAAGATGTATATTAACTTCATAAACCACTGGATCCTTCCCTTTGGGCTTTGTGCATGTGTAGTGTAGTTCTCACATACTGCATGGAGCTTCTAAGTTAAAATAACTTCAGCACTTGAGTAGGAAATAATTCCTCCTTTTCTCTCAGATGGTGTGCAAATGCAATTTTTCTTTTTTTTTCCCCACAAAGTCATTATAGGGCAATAAGTATTCTGCTGCCTTGCAGTGCCTGACTGCTATCTGGTTAGATCCATCCTGCAACACCAGAAGTGCTATGAGCAGTAGCTGTCACAGCTAGAATGATGCAGAATCACAGAACCATAGAATATCCTAAGTTGGAAGGGACCAACGAGGATCATCAAGTCCAAATCCCGAATTATAATGACTGCTATTGTTTATCTCAATGCCTTGCATTTGAATTAATAACGGCATTTTTATTTTGGTAAGTTATGCCACAGCTGACCTTTTTCACAGCTTTTGCCCTCATATTCGGCGGGACAGCGGCAAACATAATCCTGGAACTGGTCATCACAAATCCCACCATTCTGACAGGGGTTGGAGGCACACTGGTCAGGGTCTGTAAAACACTCAGTGTCAGTCCAGCTCACACAAAGAGCTGCAGCAGTGGGAGTGTTCCACAGCTGTTAGAACATCCTGAATGATCGTACCGGAATAGGTGTGCCAGAACTCTTCCTGGAAGAAAAAGATGTGAGATTTAATTTAAGAAGAATCAAGTCGAGTCTTACAGCCCTTGTTGCACAGCATGGGTTACAGACAGTCAGAGTGATGCCACTTCTGCCTTTACAGTTTGTTAATATCAATAAAATATTCTATTTTCTAGGTTGTACATTATTTTCATATACTAACAGAGAAGGGCCTTGTTTAACGCACATAAATGGGTCAAACATAAATAAGCTCTGTATAGCTGAGGTGGGATTGACTGAAAAAAATGTTGCACAATACAATAATTTAAAGTATTGTCAGGGCAGGCGTTACTGGGGATTTGTCTTAGAGAGCATCCATTTTCCCACCACCCCCTAGACGGTGACTGCTTGGGATTGCCCATGCAGTATGCTCTCCTGCAACTCACTGCTGCTGTGTACCCCTGTAAATAGAAAAGAAAAATGCAAAACGCAGGACACAAAGTGGTTTTTTAACTCTGGTGGTTTAAAGTATCAAAGCACACCCTTGAGGAGGGAGAGTCTTTATGACAATGAGTGCTCACCCAGCCCTGTGTTACTTACTGTCCTTTCAATATCACCGTAAATCTCTCTTGCTTCCTCATAGGAACACCTTTCTTCTATGCATTCTCGCTCTAGTGACCCCAGTTTTATCTCTTCAAAGAAGCTGTTGGCTCGTCTTTGTCTTTGCAAAACGTTGCTTGCCTCTTCCTGCTTTAGAAAGACTGAAAAACAGCGGCACGTTCTGTTTGTCATACAGAGAGGATGCCAGACAGAGAGGATGGGGAGACAATTTCCCTTGAAAACTTTTCTGCTTCCCAAGCTTTTTCTGAGATACTTAAGAAAAAAAATGGGCAGATGTGAGAGTCTCCTTTCTGTGGCCTGCCTCAAGGTAAAGTGACAACACAGGAATTTTAAAGATCCCAGAGCTTAGGAGAAGATGGTGTATTACAACAGTGGGGGGTGTATGTGTGTGTGTTGTATGCATGTCAGTGACTCCTGAGGTACTGTTGCATGTCATATGCATCTTAGCATGTCCAGCAGGTTCTTACAGCCGTAGCAGCTGGAGAGCCTGTGTCACTTTATCAAGCACTGGTGTACATGGCACTGGAAAGCTCGTGTCACTTTATCTAGCACTGGTGTACGTGGTAAAAGTTGATTTTTCTGTACATGATACAGTCAGTCACAGTGACAGGTGGACCACAGTCCTGCCTTTACCCACAGTCACATGTTATTTCACACCCCTCCACTTGTTGGACCTGAAGAAGGGATTTATCCTACCACTATTATGAGCCACTGCTTTAATATATTATCTTTAATTTTCTTCTATGGAAAAGGGTATGTTATGTATAGGAAGGCTGGACAATGCTGACTGCATTTCCTAGTGGAGCCTGTGAATGGCTCCTAGCTCCTGCCATCACCACAGACTATAGCCAGGAAGGGGTCTTCTTGTGTGTCTCTACCATGCTCTGGAAAGATATTGGGTACATAGGTTTGATAGCAGGCATCAGCAGAGCTCATTTCCTAGAACTGCATCAGCTTGCAACCGGCAGAAGTGTGCACTGGAAATACTAATGTTATGGTCATCATGCTGACCTGCTCCTCAGCCTCAGGGTATAAGCACATGCACGACTGTGCTCTCTCAGTATAATTCAAAATAAGGAACAAGAAGTCCAGCTGCTGGTGTGTAATTTTGCTCCATGTACTACACAGAAAAAGTCTTGAAATTTTTAGTTTTTCATTTTTTTTTCTCCTTTACGTCTGTAGGGGAGCTTACATTTCAGTGCTTTAACTGTTTCACCTCTGCTTGTGGGTAGATTTGGTTGATTGAGGCTGATGCATATCTCCTGCCTTTCCCCAGGACATTCTCTCCAAAAGAGTGGGAGTTATCTTCTACCTGCTGAAGGGGCCCTGAGGGATGCTGAAAGACAGACTCATGTGTGTCATCAGTAATACACACCCAATCATAGATGCTGAGAGGGTTCATTCCAGTCTGAAGTGATGTGAGGTGTCTCCATAAACATTTGTCTCTAATTCAGGATGTTTGCTGAATTACATGCAGAATAGTGGTAATTTCCCCCTGTATTTCAAAGTTACTTAGAAGAATGAAGTATTGTGCACTGAATTTATCCCTGGGTGCTTCATAAGCATTTGGTCATTATAGGAATGTCAGCTGGGTCTTTCTGCCTCGATTTCAGTCAGGTTGTATGCATTTGATGTGGCTTTCCTTAAAGGCTTTTAATTAACCCTATGCTACAGATACATGGCACATGTATCAGTGCATGGGCACAGACTCTGACAGAGGAGCACGCCTGAGTACATGGCTGGGGATGAGCACATGGCTTGGGACATCCGTCCACTAATTTTGGCATTATCCACTTTTTTGTATTGGATAATTTCTGACTTTGCTACCTATTTTTCCACCTTTCCTCACTGCAACAAACAAGACCTGGTCAATAGCTAATGGGGAATCTGAGAGCACTAGATCTGCTTCATTAATATGGGAGCTGGTTTTTGGACATACACTGAGCAACTGAAGAGCTACCTCTTCTCTGCCTTCTACTGAAACAGGGTGGATCCTACCCACTTTAATTACTCATCAGCTGAATGACAGGCTATTGATGCTTTGCTTTGAAAAATGTCCCAGTTCTGTATGAAATAACAGTAAATCTCAGTTCCCTTCTTCATGTAGACAGCTGGTGGTTCGTCTGCTGTCTGTGCACCAAGATAACAAATTAATTTAGCAGTCTAGAGGTGCTTTTCCTTAGTTGGCAGGACACGTGCATGGAGCCATTTCTGAGAGTAGATTAGAACTTTAGAATAAGACACAGGCACAGCAGGAGACAGGACAAACATGCAACAGTGCTCAAAACTTGCAGTGGAAATCACCTCAGTAACAGGAAAGAGGAAAGAGGTCCATCTGCCAGTAAACATTACAGCTATATCCTACAACATACCTGCATCCAGAGAAAGAGGGATCAGTAGCAGAAAGCAGAGAAATAAAGCCACATACTGCCTGGAAATCATGATGAACCCTGCGAGCCAGTGTTCTGGCAGTGTATTGACATTTCAGCAAGGACTGTTTGGCCAAAGGGCTCAGCCTCAAATGCTTGGAGCCAGAGGAGGGGCCAGCAAGTCATGGAAACAGCAAAAGATCCATGACAGCCTGGTGAGCTGAGCAGAAGGGCACATGCAAATCCTGCAATGTGCCCTTTTCACAGAAACAGGGAGCTTGGTTTTGAAGTGTGCTCTCCTGACACATGCAAAAGCTATGCTGGTTACACAGGCTGCTACCCCAGGCCTGCATTTTCCATTTAACACACCGTTTCCATGAGAAACCTGAATGCTGGGACACTGAATCCATAGGACAGGCATTAACTTGGCCACATAACGCCACATGCAGAGAGCAGTGATGTGATATTATCTTGCATCAGCAGTCAAGATATGGCCTTTCAGTGCTTTGGAGTATGATTGTACCACTGGCATCTATTCCCATTTTTCTATCACCATTGAAACTCTGCACTTCTGCTTGAATTTGCTTGGAGACACTAATTAACCAGCAAGAGACACCCTACACTGGTTCTCTCCATCTTTGTTGCCAGACCTGCACACGTTGTACCAGCTGGAAGTGCCCCTGAGCCGATCCATGTTGTACTTCACTAGGAACTACCAGGGCTTGACGGGCCAGTCTGCAGACAGTGCTTTATCTGGAACATAAGCAGTCCCCTGATTTAATGGAAATCAATTAATGGCATCAGACTGGAGAGCTGACAACATACTTGGGGAAATATTTACTTAAGATAGCAGCAAGGTAAAGAGCATGTTTGTCTATGAGAAGTGAAGCATTAGCTGAAGGCTGGAGTGTTTTCCAGGCTGTTCTCCCCTCCCTGCATGTAAAGGAAGGAGGGTCAGCCCTGCATCTGAATGCTACAGCAAAGGAAATCAACAGCTGGATTTTTACTTTGTGCCAATGCTCAGGATAGCTCCTTGCAGAAGTTTTGATTGCTTAGGAAAGTCAGGCTCCTGGCTGTTGTTTCCATGCAGTCCTGTTGTTTAGGGGCAGTACACACAGCTGGATATTCTGCTTTGAAATCACTTTCCCAAGAGGCAGTATCCAGGCACTTCTCTGGATCACAGCCTGGCTAATTCCCAGCAGCCCAGCTCCTGGGATGGCTGGGAATAGATGGCATGTCCTGTCCCAGGCAGAGGAAGGAAGCCAGTTACTGGAATGCAAAAGAAACTACAGCAGCCCTCTGCTGCTTTTTGGGAGCCCTCTCCATACCTCTCAGTCTGCCAACACAGCCCTTACTCCTTGTGGCAGGGAGTTGAAAATAGCAAATGCATTTTCAGATTAGCAAGACCAAAACTAAGCTTGAAAATTTCTTTTTAACTCATCTTCTTGGGAATGATCGAGCCTCACCTATCTGTGTGAGTCACGCAGATCAGAGAGTGAAATTCTGACTTCTCTGCCTGACGCCAGGCTGAGTCTGCACCTATGCCCCCCACTCCCTTTATTTCCTTACACAGGGTGGGCATCTCCCTGCCAGGGATGGTGGGGTGGCTGCCACTCCACAGTGGCATTGCAGCACCTCTGCAACCTCCATCTTCTTCATAATGTGCAGATTCTGTACATCCTTACGAGATTGATGCAGTATTTTCCCTTTGCCTTCCTTCCTCTGCTGGCATCCCTTAAACCTGAAAGATTTTGCTTTTATTTCTTGGGAATACAGCCAAACAGTTATTTTTAGAGCCCTGGAAGAAGCCCAAGTGCTGGGAACAAGGATCAGTTCATATGGGGACCATCTTTCCAAGAAAATTAATGCAATTAGGCTCCATCGGGGTGCATCTGAAAAGGGTCACTGAGGATTCAGCACTTCAGGACTACATTCCAACTCTTTGTTTAAGAACTTTGTACTGACAGATCTCATCACACAGGTGTTTCCTACTAACTTCAGCTGGGCCAGTTCATTGCTTAAAGAGCTGTGTTTTTAAAGGAGAGTTCCTCATTTCTTGCATTCATTGCATGAGAGTTCTCATTCCTAGTCTCAGACCCTAAATGTCCTGGTTTCAGCTAGCATGGAGGTATTCTTCTCAGTAGCTTGTACAGTGCTGTGGTTGGGATTCAGTGTGAGGATAAGGATAACAGACTGATATTTAAGTTGTTGTTGAGCAGTGCTTCTCTGTCAGGATATTTTCAGTGTCTCATCCTCTGCCAGTGTGAAGCTGCACAAAAAGCAATGACAGAGCACAGCCAGGACAGGTGACCCAAACTGGCCAAAGGGATATTCCATACAACAGAATGTCATGCTTATATACATGCTTATGTACTTATATGTAGTATATAAACTAGGAGGGAGTCAGCTGGGATGGGATGATCACTGCTTGGAAGTAGGGTGGGCATTGGCCAGTGAGTGGTGAGCAATTGTACATCACTTGTTTCTCTTGTTGTTTTTTTTTTTTTTTCTCTCTCGGTCTCTGCTTTTTATACTAGTAATATTATTACATCAGTATTATTAATAGTTATTTTGTTTCAATTATTACACTGTTCTTATTTCAACCCATTTTTCCTGATTCTCCTCATCTCATGGGGAGGTTGGCATTGAGCAGCTGCCTGGTAGTTGGTGTCTGGGATTAAACCATGACAGTCTCCTTGGTGCTCAACGTAGGGCCTGGAAAGTTGAGATGGTGGCTGATCTGACCAGAGAGTATTAAAACAAGTTTGTTTTAAGCCTTCATTGCATTGATTTAATAGTCACTGGTTACACTGCTGATTTATTTGCCACCAGAGTGGTTGTGCTTGTTCTCAAGGCTGGGTTATGCAATACCTTACTTGCAGCATTTGTTGCTGTTTTGGTGTCTGTCGCCTTCAAGGCCTGGGTTCTGTTGTACTTCCTCGTATCGGCTTTTGATCTGATAAGAACCGCTGGCTGCGAAACTAGCCCGGGGTGTTCTCAGCATCGCTGTCCCTTCGTATTTCGGGAGCCATCTACTGGGAACTATTAATAATTACACCTAGCCCCAATCCCCATGACAGGCACTGCTACTTGAGGGAGGAAACGGATTCAAATTCCAGCAACAGGCTCTGAAGCTACTCAAATTCTGTTAACGAGCATTGGAGCTACTCACACTCCAGTTGATTTCACTTGGAGGGATATCCAGCACACCTGAAATTGACTGCCCGGAGGGTGGAAGCACAGCCCCACCATCAGCTGTGGATGGATCCAGAGGCAGTGGAACGGGGTGAAGCTGGGGAACACCTGCAGTACGTGGATGATCTCATTGTGTGGGGTGATACAGCAGAAGTTTTTTGAGAAAGGGAAGAAAATAGTCTAAATCATTCTGAACAAGTCTTGCCATAAAACAAAGTAAAGGTTAAGGGACCTGCACAGGAGATGCAGTTTTAGGGAACACAGCAGTGAGAAGGATGTTGCCACACACATCTCAATGGATGTGATCATAAAACAATAGCAATGTCTCCACCAACTAACAAGAAAGAAATATAAGCTTTCTTAGGTGCTGCAGGTTTCTGGAGAATGCACATTCCAAACTGCAGTCTGATTGTCAGCTCTCTCAAGTGTCCAGAAGAATGATTTCAACTGGGACCCTGAGCATCAAGCCTGTAGACAAGTCAAGCAGGAGATATTAATGCTGTAGCCCTTGAGCCAGTCTGAACAGGGCAAGATGTAAAGAATGTGCTGTACACCACAGACAGGGGAGACAGTCCTACCTGGAGCCTGTGGCAGAAAGTACAAGGGAAGACTCAAGACTGATCCTTATGGAGTCACATTGACTCCAGAGGATCTAAAGCCCACTGTACAGTAACTGATGACGAGCTACTGGCAGCTTATGAAGGTGTTGAAGCAGATTTGGAAGTGATTGGTACTGAAGCACAGCTCCTCCTGGCATGCTGGTTACTTGTGCTGCATTGGATATTTGGAGGAAGGGTCCCCTCTTCACATCATGCAACTGATGGTGGCACAGTGATGATGGGAATCAGAACTGGTTTCAACATGCAGCAATCCAACACCATGTGCCATCTTTCCTGCTCTGAAAAATTATTATGAAAGATGAGGACTGGGGTCATGGGTTGAATGAATTCAGTGGACTTTCATAAGGATGGCCTATAGACTTAGAGAATGGTATCTGTGTGTATATCCAGCAAAAGATGGGAAAGGTGATGGGGTATTTGGAAGTGTGGGACCCGGCATGACACAAGTGGTATGGAATAAGGATTGGATACTGTTCTGATTTCAGCTGGGACAGAGATAATTTTCTTCTTCAGTGCAGTGCTGGGATTTTGGATTCAGTATAAGAATAATGATAACACATTGATGTTTTGGCTATTCCTCAGTAGTGCTTACCCTAAGTGAGGGACTTTGAGTTTCATGCTCTGCCAGTGATGAGCTGCAGCAGAAGCCATGAGGGAGTATGGCCAGGAGCAATGACCCAAACTGGCCAAAGGGATATTCCTTTCTTAGAAGTCATGCCCGGTATATAAACTGGAAGGGGATGATTCCTGCCCAGGTCTGGGCTGGGCACTGGTCATCAGGTGCTGAGCAATTGCATAGTCATTACTTGTTCTTCCTTGTTTTTGTGTGGTTTTTTTTTGTTTTTTTTGTTTTTGTTTTTGTTTTGATTTTGTTTTTGTTTTGTTTTGTTTTTTCTTTCTCTCTCCTGCTAGTAGTAGTATTAGTTTATTATCATTAGTGTTATTATATTTTACTATGTTCCAATTATTAAAGTGTTCTTATCTCAACCCACAAGTTTTACTTTTCTGTTTCTGATTCTCCTCCTCAGCCCACTGGGTGGGAGGGAGTGAGCAGCTGCATGGTCATGTCCTGTTTGGGGTTAAACCATGTCACCAGCCAGAGGAGCAAACTGTTTGCTTTTCTTCCCCAGAAGATCCCTATGTGTTACTTTGTTTTCCTTCTTGTGCAGTCTTGCTCCAGTTCATGAGATTTCCCCTGTAGTTCTGCTCTATAAACCTCCTTGCCAGTGCTGCTTTCAGCTTTGGCTTATGTTTTCTGAGCAATTCCAACAAAAATGAACTGCTGTTCAATTAAGCATTAATATATATTAATGCAAACATGTACCTCTGCTGCCCATGGGTGCTATTAGAATCAGTCTGGGAACAGCTCTTTAGAAAATATGATTTAGGATCGTTTTTGATGTGCCAAAGTTTTTTTATTTAAAAAAGAAAGTTAAAAAATTAAACATGAAAAATGTTAACACTGTAAAGTAAAATCAAAAGCAGAAGCATGAGCCTGAAGACATGATGATGTCTCAGAACATGTCCTTCTTTATATTTGCTTTGTTTTCTGCTGACATTTTTAAAAGAAGTGCTCTTACAATTTTGTTGGTTTTAGTTTCATGTTTTGGGTTGAAGAGAAGATATGTATGGAAGCTATTGGGAACTGGGCAGTTTGATCTGATCCAACAAGTCACTGGTCATTTCAACATGAGATTTTCTGTCAGGAAACAACTTAAAAAAAACAAATCAATATTAATTCCATTTGAAGAGGCTATCAGAGATCATTTGAGTAAGCTGACAAAACTGTGTCTAGGTAAGAAAGGTTTAGGAATAATCTGCTTCTTGAATTTACTATAGCAACTTGCCATCAGTCATTGATCAGACTGACTAAAAGCAAAGACTTTGAGCAAGTAAATAATTTCTCTTATTAAATCTATAAATTTATGACTATTATGCTGCTAGATACATATTATGCTCTATAAATATATGAGTATTGTGCTGCTAAACTTTAAAGCAAATTATTTGAGATTTAGACCTCAAAATGGAACCACAGTCTGTGAGAAAACTACTTGCCTGTCTAACAGAGTTCTGTACCCCAATTATTCTCATAAAGAGGGAAGAGAAGATGGGAAGACAAATTTTTTTTGTGACAAATTCTGAATACAAGCTTAACATTGTATTTTTTAATTTTGATGTGGATTATTTCATTCTGTTCTTTTACTGTTTGAGAAGGATATCTGAAAATACAGAGAGAATAAAGGAAGAAAAAGATAATAAAGGCAGTGTGCTCCAAAGTTTGTCTGTTTAATGTCACATATCTCAGTTGGTAATGAGAGATACTAACTCTGCTAAAAACCTTTCCTTGACTGAGGCCATCACAGCTACAACAGCACCACTAGCAAATCCATAGTCTTTTAAATGTAGCTGGGGACCTTGCTGTCCTGACAATAGATTGGGAATAAATAAAAATTCACCTCCTTTCAAATGAATGCCCAGAGAAGACACTTCAGTAGCTAAATGTCTTATTTTGGTAATACAATCTCTAAACACAAGTTTACACAAAGTCTTAGTGAACAACAGAATTATCTCTTCTAATCCTGCATCCTTAATTAAGGGATTTGATTACTTTTACCTGAATACCCCTGAATTTGGGTTGCTTCATTATACCAGGCAGATCTGATTCTTGCCACACACATCTAGGGAGGCTGCTAATTCCGGGGACTTGTGTGGGCACTCCAACCTTCACAGAGGAGTTCATAGTAACATCTAACATATCACCGAGAAGGGGAATGGGAATTCCTCTCATTTTGAGTTAGGTGATGTAAAATGAGTTACGGTACAACTTCCTCAGTTTTGCTCGATGACAACATCTGTGCGGGATGGAGAAAATGTTTTATGTTCCAACTAGCAAACTACTTCTGTATCTATGAAACAGTTTGTGCCCCAAATTTGAGACAGTGATCTAAGAAACCAATCATTATTAGGTTTTTATATAGAAAACCCTTTACTTTTACTCTTTACTAAGGTACATTTGGGCTGGAATTCTTTCATTCTTTTGCTCTAACAAGTATGATGTGGATCTACTCAAAAAGGCTGGACTTCCTTTTGCTCAGAAAAGTAGGACTACCTATTACAGAGGGAGCTGTTACGATGACAAGATCAAGACTGAACAGAAGCAATCAAGTCTCAGTAACACCATAACTGAATCGTATAATGCACATGACCAACAGCTCAGCCCAAATCACTCCAGTCAGTATGAAATTCAGCTGGCATGGCATGGTGGTGCTTAATGTCATCAATCACTGAATGTACAAGCATGTTCCTCTTCAGATGCAGCAAGGGTGAACGTGGTGTCTTGTTTGTCACCCAGCCATGGCCAGATGCAGACCTCCAACTTGCTCTGCTAATACCACGGGATCCATGGCTTTCCTTGGGAAAACTCAACAGTGATGTGCTTTCTTTCAGAAAAGGGAGTGTGGGAAAAAGGGAATCAATCCAATTACCTGGCACTGACTTTGATTTTTTATCCTCAGCCTGCGGACAGGCTTTAATTCCCTAGTGCCAGGCACATGATTCTAAATGAGATGTGACCACAAAGGTGAAATGGTGTTTTTCTGAGATGGTGCCAGAATGAGCAGGCTGAGGATTTGAACACACAGACCTAGTTTTCTGTTCCAAATCCTAGAACCTCCCTCTGTTTTAATATGATACCCATAAAAACCTTTCAACACTGTGAGACAAAATAAACCCCAGAGCATGTCTATATAAAGGCATTCAGCAAGAAGTGCTGAAATTTATTCAAATTAATTACAGTAGAGACCTCTGACTTTGAACTTCTAATTCACAACAGCAGTAAAAAAGGAAATGGTGAAATGGGTTGTATTAAAGTGCAATGATGTGGAAAAATCATTGAATAACACAAATGAGGCTGCAGTGAGAAATGAAACAACAGTCTCATCCAAGCAATGACAGTAATATATAAGTAAATTATGTTACAGATAATTTACAAAATAACTTACATAGATGAAGATAAGCTGAATCTCATGTTGCTATTCCATTGCTAAATATCAGACTAAATATTCCTGGTCAGCACATTATTATATGGAATATTAAAAAAAAAGATCAGAGGATTTCTGTTTTGAAAAAGATGCCTGAAGTAAAATCCTGATCAGCATTTACATTGCAGTACTGCAAGAAAACTAAGTATTTATGAATTGTAAAGTGACACATTCAGCAGCATGAAGACTATAAATACATCTTTTACATTGATACATCATATCTACACACATATACATATCTACACACGCAGATACATACACACAAGCATGTACATGCACATACATATGTGCATACATTGATGTGTGTATATATGTGCTTCAATTTGTGCTGACCATGGTCAGCTGCATTTTGATTGCGTCAGGGGTAGGGTTGCTTCTGCATCATTCTTAGGAGTGTTTGTCATTTAAGTTTTCTTCATTTTAAGTTAACATGAAACCTCTAAAACATAAAATTCTGGCATAAAGATAGAATTCAGGGCTCAGCCATCAGTGAGTCTGATGATTAACAGCAGTTCCCATTGACATAATCTGCTGTGCTTAGTGCTTCTGAAAAGTTATGCTTTTCATGTCCCCATTATTTTTAAATAATATGGTGCATGAATCAATTAAAAACCTGTTTTCATATAAGCAAAAATATTTGAGAGATGGACAGGAATGAATACAGTATTCTATACATGCACTTAGTTTTGTACTGTTTGTAAGGATGGTGTGCAAAGAATGTCTGACAAAGTGAAAATTTACAACACTGGCTTGCATCATACCCTGAAAAATGGCAAATTTAGCATCACCCTTCCTTTAAAAAAATTTAAAATACTTATCTGTAGCATAAATTTGACTTTTCTCTTTTTTTTTTTTCTCCAGTGCTCCCCTTTTATAGAAAAATTATGTCATTGGGGGTTTTTTCTCTTTCAATTAATCTGGAACAAACACTGTAGACTAAAAATATCTTGGATTTCCAGCCCTCATAGGTTTGTTTGAGGGAAGGCTCTTGACCCACAGTGCAGTTACAATAGTTTCCTCTGCCTGTAACTGCATGTTGTGAGACCTGAAAGTAACCATGCAATTATTGTTTATTAAAAAATCATTTAGTGAATAAGAACATTTGTGTTTCATTGTGCACCTCCATAAGGAAAAAGATACTACTAAATTGCCAAGGCTATGTAAACAGTGATCTTGGAAAAGAATTTGATTGTGAGGCCAAACAAAAAAAAGGGCTATTCCATTGCACAAGTCACTAAAATGTTGGAAGGGGTAAAGTAATAATTTCTTTTGATGTTGTTGTGGTCAGTGAATTGGTCATGTCTGCATCCCAGCCTCTAAGGAGCAGAAGAATATCCTGAAAACCCAAGAGGAAAGGGTGGACCAAACCTCCTTCCTTGTTGCCATAAAAGTCCATTCACTGCATTGAACGAGGTATGTCCTTGGAGAAAGGGTTTCTTGGGGAGAAGAAATTGTAAACTAGGGTTTATTTTCCTCATACCTATCCTGTACAGTGATTGCTATTTTATTTGTTTACAATGAGCATTTAGCATTGAACACATTTTGTTTGCTCACATTCAGATTCTGGCTGTTACAAAAAGATACAGTTCTGCAGAAACCTGATTGTGTGTCAAGAAGAAAACGCGCTTTATGCTAACAGCTCTTCAGAGCAGAAACCTCTACAAAATCCTATTTCAAATCATTTAACTTTTATTTACAACTTCACATTCCATGCACTTTTCATTGGGATCTTCTGGGAGAACCTGTAAAAGTCATCACTAAAAATACTCAGAGCTGGCAACACAGTACTGGTGGTTCTCCAATGAAGTCCAGTGTCCAGAACTCTGCAGCAAATGACAATCTCCAGATTTACCTTCCAGGGAGGTGGGACGAACATCTCATATTAGCCCTTAATGTCAGAGAAGCTGGTGCTACTGACATTGCAGCTATCACTGCAACTTGATGATGTGCTCAAATTGCTGGAGGCAGTGCCTGATTCTGGGAAAAGAAAGGGAGAAAAAAAACCACACAAGAAAATATTACATAGTGGTTGTTTTTCATTACTTTCTTTGATAATAGGAGTCTCCAAAGAGACAATAATCTCACTTAAAATACATAGCCTACCAGAGCTGCTTAAAGATTGAGCTGATTTTGAGTTGCCTATGAGCATCAGCAGATTGTTTGCTGGAATCCAACCTTCTCTACCACTGCTCAGGTTCTTTACAAACCTAAAAAAAACACATAAAAATTAGAAGTCAGACTTCTTCATCTGATGCCTTTGAAAGTTTTGGCCTAAACATCTGCCTTCTTAACACAGTTCTGCGTATAAAAATTTCCAAACACAGATCTGCGTACCAAAGTCCATCCTCCCCTTCACGAATCAGTTGAACTAGATCTCCACTTTTCACTGTAAATTCTTCAGAAACTCCTTTGTCATAATCAGTCACAATTGTATATTTACCAGGAGTCTAAATGCACACAGAGGAAAGAAAACAAATTATTTCTGTTGAGTACTTTAAGGTATGTTGCAGCTTTTGTTATGTAATTATAATACTTTTCCCTTCTTTCCCATGTACCTACATGCTGAAGATGGTGAAAATATACATACTGTGGCATTAAAATTCTGCTGACTGATTACATGCAAATTCAATACATTTATTCTCATATCCTGAAAAACATTGTGAAATTTTCCCACTACAACAATTAATTCATATGGCTACAGAAAATAAAAGCAAAAGAAACAGAAAACCTGGCAAATCTGCGCCACGGCGTCTGTGTGGAAGTCTATTGATGTGGTCACTGAACCTGTCATCACTTGATTGCATCATGGCACAAGCAGCCACGACTCGCTGGGCTGCAGGTGTGCAAAGGCACAGAGGGACCTCCCCAAGGTACAAACACCGGGCTGATTTAAGAGAAGGAGTTCTTCTCCATTGCCCTGGGAATATTGCCCAGCTGAGCATTTCAAGGCAGACACTTTCCCTCCTGCAGCTTCAAAAGCATTCCTGTATCCCACCACACACACTGTGCTGGTAGCCCTTGCTTAGCTGCATAGGAAAGCATTTCTGGTTACCAGCTTCATCTCGCCTGCCCCTCCTCCTCCTTCTTCCTCCGCATCCGATGAATTCAGCGGTTCTTCAGCACTGGACCAGCCGTCATTTTCTTCAGATGCATCAAGAGAATGGGATGGTTTGGCCCAACCTCGGGGAAGGAGCAGCCAACAGTTAACTTGGCAGCAGTGAGCCACTGACTGGGAGAAACGTTCTCCCCACTGAAAAGCTCGTAAGTGACCAATATAAACAGGAGAAAAACTGACACAGGGAGGTTATTACATTCACTGGGTGAAATTCACTGCTGGTGAAAGTTGGCCTGTTTCCATCTGAGTAAATGGAGCTGTGGAAAGGCATTGGCAGTGAATTCAGCCCTTTGGATTTATATAAAGGGAAATTAATGGAGAGAATGCAAATTTCCAACTGAAAAGCAGATATATAGAAATATTTGTATAATAAATATATGTTACACAAAGATAAATGAGGGATAGATAATCTTTTTTCTTGGGAGGAAGCAGAAGATAGGAACATACACTTTTTAGGAAGAGGTTGAACACACAGGGTTGTCACCCAAAGCTACCTAACCAGCTTGCTGGAATAAAGGATAGATAAGCATTGCCTCCTTCACACTGTTAAGCACTGTCAAAAAATTCCACACAAGTTACAAGCACTCTGTACCTCACCTGACAAGGCAGGCCATTACTTAAGAGTGTTCAGGCTGACGCACGAATACTTAAGTGCTCTGAACTATCTTGGTGTTAAGTCACTGCACCAAACACCACAACAACATTCTCCTGCCTGTCATTTACTGCTTTTTTGCTCTCAGGAGGAAGCATTTAATTTATTCATAAAGCTGAATCATATCCAGAGTGCACAAAATCCTCCTTCAAATAAAAGTACATTAGGTTTTATTAGTGGGATGTTTTATACCGAGTTCAGCAGCTGCTAATAAATGTGTTGAGCTTATAATGAAAAAAAGTCATAATAAAAGAGACAAGTATTTGTAAACAAGCTTTTGTTCCAAGCCAAATAGTATCAACAGTGAAACTCAATGAAAAGAATGAAAGGAAGAACAAACCTCCCATTTTATAAAACTATTAGTTGACTTGAGAAAGCATTTTTGCTTTGCACTGCTCCTGAGACATTTGACACACAGCTGGTCCAGTGCCAGTGCATTAGGAAAAACCTGAGCAGCATCAGAATAAAGCCAAAGAAATCATAGAAAGGAATCACACCCTGAGCACACCAAACAGAGTGGGACTTTTACCTTGCCCATGCTGCTGAGTGACCTGCACAAGATTGGAAGTACTGACCCATTTGGCCCTGTTGAGGGTTAAGAATGAACTTCTTTCTGTGAAGAAACTGAGTAATAAATTTCTGCTGTATTCCACGAAAATTTCCTTGGAATCTTACATCTTGTAGTTGGCTTGTTGGACACAGCTGAAACCATTTCTGTTATTTCTAAGTTAAGAACAATGCAACAAAAGAAAACTATGTATCTCCTAATTGTTCCAAGCTCTCATTAGAAACAGTACCAATGGGTTGCATAAAAGAAAAAGAAAGTAAAATCACTCTAAGTGCCTGTAACCTCTTACTCACTGGGTAACAGCTTGGGTACATTTTGGTAACAGCTCTTGTTCCTCAGCCTCTTTCTTTTCTTATATTGTGCTGAAGTGCTAAGAGCAGACTGGCCTGATCCTGCCATACCAAGGATACTACTCCTCATACAAGCTGGCACTCTACCATTAACAAGTCTATATAAAAGCCCATCTCTTGCTGGGAAGGGAGGTGATCACTATGGTAGAATTCATATTAGCAAACTATGGGACTGAAATTATGCATGTACCAAGCTCTCATTAGTGTGTGGGTTCTCCAGGGTGGAACTACATCAGAGCTCCCTATAAAGGCAGGGAAGGTAGACAGTCCTGAGAAATGACAAGGTTATTTAGAAATTATTTTAGATATAACAATGCCGGGGAAACCAAGAATTCATTAACTGCTTCTCTTCAGAAATAATCTAACAGGTTTCTTCAAAGAGCTATGATCAGCCTACAACATGTAATTCTGACACTAGTTCATACTCCTTAAGCTCAGTATAAATCAGAGAAATACAGCAGTGAAAGGAAATGAATGGGGGCCATGAGCTCTCCTGTGGCCATCACCTGGCGCAGTTTCACCCTGAAATGCCTGGGTCAGCTCCCTGCTTATCCTTCTTTGAGCTGGGCAAGGAGAAGAGATAAAGTGCCAGAAAAGAGATTGGAAGATGCAAGACAGAAGGAGGAGTTAGTAGATGTTTTAATTAATTTACTCGGTTTAGCGGTTTCATAAAGTAAGATGCTTCTTACTCTAGATGGGACAGAACACCAAATCGGATAAGCCTGTTCCAAGGACACAATAATTTTACTGTAAAGCAGCAATGACCTAGGACTCTCTTCCTTGGAAAATTCCAGCACCTGAGGAAAAGGCCATAAAACACATTTTTCTTTCAGACATTTTTGGGCCCTCAGGATTTGCATGGTACCTGGAGATTTCCAAGTTTTGCCTGCTACCTGCACAAGAATAACCTTGTAACTCTCATATCCACCCTTGTGGTGTTCCTGCACGTGTCTAGCCCAGGATTACATTGCCTGCTGCTCAGCAAGGTGAATTGTGTTGCAGTTTCCCCAGCACAGCAGCTGAGCTTGCACCATTTCCACAGACAGGACAAAGACTTCAGAAATCTGGAGGGGAGGCTGATGGTAGGGACTGAAACGGGTTCACATTTAGACTAATATTTTCTAAAGGAGATAGTGGTGGAAAGAGTCGGGAGGAGAGGGACTGCTCTACTTGTACTCTCTAATTAGCCCTAGGGATTTGTACTCCCTAAAATTAGTACAAAATTTTCACCATCAGCCCTCCTGGTTAGAAGTGGGTTGTTTATTGAAGTACTTTCCTATTCTCTGCTTAGCTGTGAGTTGGGAAGATAGGAGGCAAATTACTGCAAGGGGCTCAGTTAAGTTATCATCTGGGGTTCACAGGGTGGTAAAAGTTGCCAACTATCACCTAAAGAAAGATGCAACAGGGCTGTGTCTGCAGTAATAAATGCAGATCAAAAATGGAAATTCCTCATGACAGTGATCTGAGTTTTGGATTTTTTTTTTTAGAAGTTAAATCTTCTCCACAAGGGCCCTAGTGACAAGGATTCTAACACATGGAAAACCATGGTCACAGAGTAGCTGGACAACCCTGTAATTCCATTAAACACATGGCTTCTGCGTCTTTCTTCAGCAACAGATCTCTTTCCCCCTGTCTCTAAAAACTAGTTACCCATATGCTACTTTATTTAAACCAAGGTAAAACTGCAACCAGTTGTGCTATCAAAACCAGTATATGTAGATCCACTTGGAAAAACATAGCTGGTGTCAATACTCCTGCACACAACAGCATCGCACAGGTATTCTCAGCACTCTGATGTAACATGGGGGGGATGTGTGGGTACTTGTGGAGTACAAGATGTGGCATCACTGTACCTCTTAAACCAAGAGGAGTTGGGTCACTCACTACTTCGTGCCGTTTGGCTTTTTTGTCAGGACTGGTAGGAGAAGCTGCAGGAGGATGAATAGATAAAAAACACAGAAGAGAGATATTGAAGAACTGGAAAAAAAGAGAATAGGTGGATTGCATGCTAAATACCTTTGAGTTTACACTGGAAAACAAGTGGATTTCTGTTGTAAAATTTTAGCTGTCACTGGTGCATGGCAGCAGAAGGAATTAACTATTTACAAGTAGATATTTGAAGATAAATTGAAAAATTTATTTTACAGTAATAGATGAAAATATATGTAAACTTTCCTAAATTGAGTGGACATCAACTGAATACAATTAACTTCAATTTCAGACAAACATTACCAAATTAAGCAATCACTTTTATGTAAATCTAGTGCTACAGCAATACCTGGTCCTGTAAGAAGGATCATTGGCAATGTCTGGCTTTTAGCAGAAGGAGATGGAGTTTCTGTCAAGGCAAGCATGGGACATTAGTGCTTACCTCAATAGCATCAGATAAACAGCCCTAGAGTCTCTCCAGAAAGAACTCAAAGGTAATTGGGTTTTAAACAGGCATTCTGACTGGGGAAAAAATACCATGCTGTTGATCAAGTACCATCATCTTAATGCAATTCAGACTGTTCAAAGACAGCTCTTCAAAGCAAGAAGTGACTGTACCAGTGTGATTACTTGGCAGGAGGAAGCAAGAAAAGTCTCAAACACTTTTTGCCTGTTTTAGGAAAAAGAGACAAAGACCATTTCTGGAAGAATAGGGAAATTCTTACTTATTTTTCTATCCAGCAAAACAACATTGTCAGACACATTCTGCTGTAGTTATTTATGCTTTGAGAATTTTGTTAGCAAGGATGCCAATAAAAAATCCTCTACAAAACCTTCACAGAATCACCTTGATTCCTTTTTGCCAAGTACAAGTGCATTTGGGGCAGATCCACTGAAGCTAGGAGCAGGCCAGGTGTCTGGTCAGAACACAACTTCCTTCCTCTATTTTTCTACAGAAACGGGGCACTACAAACTCCATCCTTGGCCTTGACAGTGAGATTGGAGGCACTGGAAACCACACTCCTTCTCTTGCATCTCCACAGCCCCACTTTTCCTAGCTGCATCTCCCCCTCCCACTCTGGAGCTGGCTTCCCTTGAAATCTCCCTGTCAGAGGCACCGACTAAGGAACCTAGCTTGACCTTGGAAGAACAAGCTAGTGTGTACACTGAAAACCTGTCACACTACACACACATACAAGGTGATGCTTCAATTACAGCCTTACACAGAAAACAGTCTAGCCTTATTTTTAAGTTACCTTTCTGACTTTTGAGGTTAGTAAAGCCCTGCAGTGTAAAGCGCTTTTTTGACAGTACAGAGCATTCTGAGGTAGAGCTAGTGTTGTCTACAAAGGAAGAGAGAGACACAGAAAGAAAAGGGAGAAGGCCATGAAAAGATCAAGGGAAAAAGTAGTTTGCAGCTATGCCAGGGAACCTGCATGTTAGAATGAAAAGTCCAGGTACAACACAAGTGTTTGGTTGTTCTCGCTGTGCAAGGGCTTGTACTGCCACTGGTTCAATAAATAATTTCCATGATGGGAAAAAAGATAAAGAGAAAAAACAGAACAAAAAAACTCCTTTTATGTCAAGTAATGCCAAAAATTTTTTCAGAGAAAGAGAACCCTGAGAAGCTGGGCAGCTTTAAGAGAAGACCTACTGCAGACTTCTGCCTCGTAACAAATAGTTCCCACCTGCCTTTGGCTACTGTCCATTCAAGATGGCTTTGGGCCTGTCCACACCACACACTGGAATGCAGAAATCAATCCCAAGCTAAGGGCAGATGGGACCAGCACGCTGGTGCAGTGTGGGCAGCACTTTGTGGGGGGACTGCCCTAGGACTGAAAAGAGCAAAGCCCTGCTCGTTCAAGAGTCCTGCTGCCTCCCCTGCACTACCGTGGCTACTCTGCTGGTGGATCTGCCTGTGCCTCCGCAGTGCAGGCATGCTCCTTGCAATTAAAGACCACAACACGTATGGGCAAACTCACCTTTGCCTTTCTCAGGGTACTTTGGTGCTACTGTAGTGCCACAACCTTCTAGACTTGTGAGATCAGCTTTTTTCTCCTCCATTTTTTTGGTATTTCTGATGTGGTTTCGTGAAGGACTGTTTATTAGAAGAGAATGAAGACAATCAATCCAATCACAGGCTTTTACATATAGATATATAAGCTGAAAACCATTTATTTGTTCCTTCTCAGACTGTAGCTTCCAGGACTGAAAAAGTCATTGGTGATTGTGCATTTAAAGACCATAGGAACATACGAATGAGAAACACCTCTCCTGAATAACTGCAATCACATGTACCACGGCAGTGGGAGTTACTGGAAAGATGGCTCAGGACAACTTCCACTCACTTGCAGCTAACAGGCTACCCCTGAATGTACTAGGAATAAAAGAAGAAAGATAAAGGAATAAACTCTGCCTCCCAGAAGCTCTTAATACAGGAACAAATGAGAGACCTTGCAGTGGATTCCCATCACAACTCCATCTGGGAATGGGATAGAGAAAGACACTCCACAAATACAATGTATCTGGGAAATTCTCCCTGAGCAATAAGTAGATGCATAAAAGATGCAGGGCAGAGAGCTACCAATACATATTTGAGCACACCATATGGATATGAGCGTGTGGGTTTATGGATAGGTATATACACATACATATGAAAAACCAGACTGAGTAGTAGAGGATTAAAGAGAAGTGTCAGGCAAGGGCAGAACAACAGATGGGAACGGAAGAATATATAGGTTGGTATGGTGAAGGATAGAAAAAAAGAAAAAACTTCACCCAAAAATTGGGACACTGGAGGAATTAACACATTACTTCGGTTAAAAAAAGTAAATTGGAGTAAAAGAACAAGAGACAGAGAAAAGATACTGCCATAAAAAAGACAAAAAGAAGGTAACATGACATTGGAAAAGGAAGAAAAAGTAAAGGAAAAGAACTGTGAAGGTAGAAAAAAGCTGTTCCATAGAACTCTCTTATCTGGACCATAATGTATATAATCAGCTGCTCAACAAGCAGACACATAATACCACCAGGATTTTGGCTGGTGCAGAAAATTACCTTTCTGTGGCATTCTCTATCAACTGGCAAAACACATGCCACTGCTGCTCAGTTTAACAGTTCTGGAGATGTATAAACTCCAGGCTTTACAGCTTTATAGTAGGAAGAGAACTAAACCAAAACCTTAAAACACAAGGACCAGCATTAAGGGGTAGGAGCAATGAAGAGCTGCAAATCAGATGTATTAGTATATTCACAAGATGATGTGACAACATACTTACCTTGCACAAGATGATGCTGGTAGTGGTAGAGGTAAGCTCTGTGTTTGTTCTAGTGTCCTGTGCTGACTAGCTTCTGTAGTGGAGGAAAGAAAAAGAACTATTAAAATTGATTTGTGTCCTACACAGGGAAGATCTACAGGGCAGGATCTGAAGATCAAAGAGAAAATAGATTTTTAAAAAATTGACAAATAAAAAAGAGAATCTCCAAAGTATTTTACCTCTGCATGCCTGCAGTTGACTTGTTAGCACTTTTCTTATTTCATTTACCCAAGTAGCTTTAACTTCAGGGGTTGGTGCCTACCCAAAAATAAATACAATCAGCCATCAAGCACAGAATAGTTACTACACAATAGTTGCATGCCAAAGCATAACCTCAAAGGAATCATTCAAGAGGGACAGACAAAGCTCCCTCTCCAGTGCTTCTGTGACCAGAAACTGGTTGTAGCCACTGGAACAGGCTGAGGCAGAGGCTGTGCATGTGCTGCAGCCAAACCCCATCTCCCAAGCCATCCACTACTCCAGTGACAGCTATAGTAATGTTGTATACAATATCTTCTGTAGCCATTGTAAGATGTGATTATTTTATTTTTTCCCCCAGAAGTCTCTTCCATTGAAATATGATTTAGGTTTTCTTTTTTTCTCTACATTTACTCATCACACTCTACTAGTGATATAACAGGAAAAAAACCTCCAGATCTTCTTAGGGTTTGTTTTTTTTTTTTTTTTGAATGTAGGGCTATGTTATTTACCTGTACAATGTAAACTTCTTCCCTTGCATTATACCAGATTTCAAATTTTTTTGCATCACCTTTGACATTTTCTGTTATTCCAACTGCAGCCATCTGGAAGCAAAGAGAACAGAAGCTGACCTACTGCATTGCAATTATGTTAAAAACAGAAGCGGGAAGCTACTGGTATTCTTTGGTACCTTATTTCTGGAAAGGAAAACCCCATCTGGCTTCTTGCACAAGGAAAAGAATAGCTAACAATTTGTGATCTGTGTGTTGGAGACAAGAGATTTAGTTCTTTGTATCAGCCTGGCTGCCTTGGAGGGAAGAAGGGTTTAGATACATTAGATTGAGACTGACTTGTAAAACGTGGCTTTTAAAATCCAGACCAACAAGCCCTTCATGATTTTTACATTACCTTTCCCTACGTTTTCTGTGTGATTAATGCAACTGCCATTCAGCTGGACGGACAGCAACACAAAATAACACAGACCTGCAGCACCAGTCAGGTTTGTCTGAAAGAGTGAAGTTCCCAGTACAATGCTGCAACACAGGTTTGCAGATAGAACTAGATTATTACTACAGGCTAAGCCCTCAGTACCTTGACCGTCAGGACTGATCAGTGTCTTACATTTAAGGAGTGTTTGTAGCTATAAGAAGGCGCTTTCTCATATCCCTCTCCATTTTCTTCTCGCTTTTTACAGAACAGCACTGCTTTCTCATGGAGGAAGAGGTGTCGCTGCATTGGCTTGAAGCGTGCCAAATCTTTCACCTTTGTGTGACCCTTTTTATGATCAGTCCAGACGTTGAAGGATCCCTGCATTAAAAGCTTGCCCAGCTCATTCAGGTTTCCCTGGAACAAAAAAACCAGTGATATTTGTAACTACAGAAGTAATATCAGATTAAAATACAGATGTTGAACAGGTCTTACGAAGTCTGTTGTTCCCAATAATCTCTCATATCAGTGTTTATGCTGGATTTGGAAATGCAGTGAAGTCAGTGTTGAATTTCTACATATAATTTTCACTGGCCAACATTGTTCAGGCAGGATTTTACAGTCGAGAGTACCAGTAGCAGAGGCACAGAGAACTACGCATAGAGAGAGGGAAGCAAAATACATGTTTGGTAGCTTGGCTTTTCCCCCCAAACTCTGCTCCAAATCTGCTCATGTATTGTTTTGGGTTTTGTTATTTTTTTGGGAACTGAAAGTTTTGGGTGTAGTTTTACACAAAGATCAAAGAAAAAACAACTTAGGTAGACAGAGGAAAATATTAGTCATAGCAGGAAAACTTCAAAAGAGTTTAAAGAGATCCCTTTCCTATTATTTTCATTACACAATTAATTTTAAAGGCATGTTTTGTAAAACACACTTCTCATTATTAGTACATAGTACTAATAATGCATGCTGTCCATATATCTAAAAAAGAAATGAAAATAAAGTTAAAAGTAAGCAAAAATACTGCTACTCACATCATAGCCTGTAATGGCTATCTGGTGCATAGAATCATTAACTGCTTTAAGAATGCCCAGGATAGATGTTAGTGCTTCCTGAAGATCTTCAGCACCTTCACAGTTCTTACTGTACTTCAGCATTTCCTGAGTGCAAGAGAATGACAACACATTTACCTAGCTTTTGAAATAGTAGCAATTAGGAATGTTCAAATTTTAACACTGAATTTTAGGCAGGGGGGGTTGGAATGAGATGATCTTTAAGGTCCCTTCCAACCAAAACCATTCTATGATTCTGTGATTTTAAAGTTAGCAAAGAGAAGCTTTATACTATATAATCTAGTTAGTTCAGTAGCGGCTGGAACTCAATAGATCCTAAAGAGTTACTTCTCATTTCTCCTGCTCATTAGCCAAATATATTTTGTTCATCTAGAGGTTTTGTAAGCTGTATGTAAGAACTTTACAAGACTAACTTGGCAAACATCTTTTTCATCACAATTGCAAAAAAACCCCAAAAACCAAACCATACCAACAATCCTCTAACAAAAGGATATGGTTTTTTCATTTGTTACTTTTCAAAACAAATTTTAAAACATAGTCAAACTTAATTTACTCTTTTAATTATGGCAAGGCCTGGCATGCTAGTAACAGATTTAAACTTACTGCATTGGGTATTGTCTACACATTTAAAAAGGAATCCCTTTTCTAAAGGGATTATTGGTGAAGCAGCATCTTCCAATTTGATACAGATAAACACAGCAGCAAGTTCATGTGGAACTCCTCTGACTTCACAGTACAAAAATAAGATTTTACTCTTGGACTGTCGGAAGTTAAGTTATTTTAAGTAAAAAGCCATTATAATTCTCCTTTTTTTACACAAGACTAACGTAATAAATTCTTTAAAGGCTGTTAACAGCTCAGTTTTAACTCAAGAGTAAATCTGGTTAGAGGTGAATTTTTAAGCTACTCTTAAATACAAGAACTGTAACATGTCTTTGGGAAAAATAGTTCTTATTTCAAACATGGCAAAATGTTATACAATACTTTAAATAAATTTATGATAGTATATTGCTCTTATTTTGCCCTCTCAGTATAGCATATTTAAGTGAATCACAACAACATCCTTCATACAAACACCATACAGTGCTCTCTCTCAAGTGCATTTCCTAGAGTCCAGCAAGGCAAGTTCCTGCAATATGGGCGGGGTGACTATAACTGAAGTATTTCAGGTACTCTGTCATCTTTGTTTCAAAGTTTTCTTGGACCTTCTGTTTTCCCCTCATCAACTTTTCACCTTCTGTTCAGCCACAATCTAAGGGCAAAGATAGTTACACAAGATGTCTCTATATAATGTTTGCTTAATAGAAGTTTTTCAACTGAAAGAAAAAAGAACTGAGCTGAAAACTGATGAACAGGCATTTGTGTGTTTCCATTTACACATCTGTTCACTAACTTTTAGGTTTCTCTCCAGCAGGATGAGAGAAGCAGCATTCAAAAAAAAAAAAAAAAAAGAGCACAAAATGTGCTTAACATTATAGTTAAGTAAGACTTACCTTTAGCAATAATTGATATTTGGTTATTCTTTGAACAGGTTTCAGCAAGTATGAGTCCAAACTGAGCTTGTGATCGAGTTTCCTTTGACATTCCTGCAATCAGTGTTGGATTTCATCAGGACACTAATCAGTATTTGTGCTATTTCCTCTTGAGAACGTTCAGTAAAAATAAACCAAACAAAAAACTCCAGACCCCAACAAAACTAAAGCCACCATTATTTCAGGGATTCAAGCAAGCATACCTGGAAGAATACAGAGTCTGAAAACTGCCTCCACAAACTTTCAGATCGAGGTTTATTTTGACAGTATTTTTCATAAATCTGGAAGTCTTCCATCTGGAATTGGGGAGACAAGCAAAAAGTTCATTAATTCTTGTGACTTTAATAGACAAAGTTCATAACAATTTTTGTCATTTTCAATAATGCTAGGAAAGAATCCACCACCACCACCAAAAATTGAATCACTGTTTTTTGCTTAGGATGCTTCAAGGAATTGCAAAATCACTGATTTTGTAATGGCTACTAATTTGCAAAATAAAACATTCCTGTTAATTTTTGCTTCAGTTGAATGTTAAACACCTTATGAAGAAGCATGTTATATTTACAAATATATTTCTACTACATATGAAAAATATCACTATGGGTGCCCAGCCATGAGACCCATTTTTTAAAAGACCTTGGCCTTTCCCTTTCACAAATGGGAGTCACACTAAGGTAAATCAAGCAGTTTGCTCCCCCTTATTGCTTCAAAAATTAAATAGCATGACTTCAGCACTTGCTGAAAGCAAAAGGAAATAAAGACTGTTGAAAATGTCATAGTAACCATAGATATAAAGGAAAGACCAGGCAGGAAATCAGCAGGCACATCCTGCTGATCCAGGCTCGATCCCTCAGTTTTAGGAAACATCATCTCCATGGATGTAGCCAGTAAACAGAAGGAAGAGGGATGGCTCCTCCCAGGAGCTTTAGAGCATCAATAGGCTGATTTCCATACACACATTCTTATTTAGCTTTTAGTATACTACAGGTGAGACTCATTGTTTAGTACATCCCCGATTAAAAAAGTTTATTTTTGTCATAGCTTTCTATTTTTGGAACAAAATGTTTTTGACTTACTCTGTTGAGGTGTACTCTTTAAAGAAAACAGAAAAGAACAAAAATGCAATCCAATAAAGAAATATATCCAAGTAAACCAACCATTTATAGTGATGTGAAACAATGCAGTGCATGACTCCTCTTCATGCTTTCCTGACTGCCACTTTAAAAATGCAGGGTTTTTTTTACAAAATAGTAATTTTTTCTAACAAAATCAGTTGTGCTGCACAGGGGGAAATATCTTTAACTCTCAAATAACATCTACATTCTCAACCTATTACACACTCAGGACAAACAAAGGGGATGTGGTGGTAATTGCTACATGAGAATCACTCTCACATGTTACAGCCCTAAAGAGGTTTGTGGATGAAGTGCCAGCAAAAGGCCACACATACCTGATCCAGAAAGCACCGTCCTACTAGTTCTGGGTATTCCACATAGGTTTCTAGTTCTCTCAAGAATATTCTACAAGAAAGAAAATTTTCTTAGCGCACACATTAAAGAAAGTTGTCATAATGTTCACAGTCTTGCAATTAGTTTTCTAAACTTTTGGAAACAGGGTTATAATGCTACAAAACTAAACATAATTCTTTTAGATTGTGTACTTTAAAGGGGATAGCAAATTAAAACAAATATTCTGACCAATTTCTTTCAGCTTACTGTTGCTGCAACTGAAATCAAATACAGGGTTGGAGAAGGAAGGGGGAATTTCATCTCCCTTCCTTATGTATTCAGCAGCAGGATTTGTACAGTTTAAAGTGTTTGGGTTTTGCTTCCAAATACCACCAAACACCACATACCAAACAACCCAAGAACCACCTTCCCAAAACTAAAAATAAACCCAACCAAAACACAAATTAAAAAAAAAAATCAGTGACAAAACATTCATTCTAGTTTTGCCTGAATAAGAAACAACTACTTAATATACTTAACTTCTCTTGAAAATCAATTCCACTTTCCTATAAATTTAAATATTATCCTATGAAGAAATACCTCTCTAGCAGCAAGGATTCAGAATTCAGAGGGGTCACTCAATATATATTTTAATATATACAAATAAATATGGGTTTATGTATTAATTTATACACTATTTAATACATCTATAGAAATATAAAATTAATCACCCTCAATCAGATGTAAGAGTTGAGAATTTGTGGTTTAGAACCATAATTCACTTTCCGTAGCAAAAGTAATAAAAAAGAAGAAATGCAAATAAAACCTACTTTAATTATCTTGTAACCAGATCCAAATATCTTGCTTCAGAAAGATGACCACAATGCAAAATTCTACCTGTGTACTGCATATGTGCCGTTTCACACAGCTTTGCTCATTTTTTATAGACACTTTGCTTTTCCTCTTCTATGCAATACAATGTTGATTTGCCACACAGACATAGAGAACTCTGTAAGGATCTTTTAGCAATCTAAGGCAGATTAAAATACAAAGTAGAGAATGTCATCCAAATGTTGTTTTTAGAAGCAAATGCAAATCCTCACCTGTTGTGAAAGTGATAAATTTCTTCCATATTCCCAAACAATATATCTTTCTTATTTTGCAGTTCTGGTGAAATGAGATGAGCCATTAAGGGGTTGTCCATCTCTGCAGCATAACCCTGCAACACAGGAGGGAGGCACAATTATTATCTCCCTTAACTTGCAGTACTTCTCTCTCTAACAAGGCAGTCTGCCTTCAGGCTGACAGACATAGACAAGAAAGAGCTCAGTATTAATCATGAAAGAAGAATACAAATTCTGTTTTCCCATCACCCCACTCAGACACACACAGAGTCTTTAGAAAGACACTTTAGTAAATCCTGCAATTCTAGATAAGTGAGGATGAAACAAAGTTTTGCATTTTCACCAAGTAAAGGCTCTACATTCCCATACTGCTTACAAATTATAGCTCATACTCTTTTTGCTAAGAATTCGCACATCTGAATTTAGAGTCACAATTCCAGTACACACACAAACCTTCATGACTGTCTTAGCCATTGTTATGAAGGAATAAGCTGAGTGTAGTTGTTTCTGCAGGTAACAGAAACCATTAAGCTAAAAATCTTCCATTTGCTTTAGTACCAAAAGGAGTGGCTTAAAATTCCCACATCCTCCACTTGTCATATAAGCACACATTCTCTTGTCTATCTGGCACAGAAAAGGACACAAGTGGCTTTAGTCCAGGACTGTTCTCCTTTGGGTGAGGTCACTAATCTGCCTTCTCTCAGAACACTAAAAAACCCTAAATAAAAAAAAAACCACTCCCAACAAGTCAACCAGAAAAATGGCAGGAATTATCTAACACCTGCATTATAACCAGATTTCTAAATATAAATAAATTTCTTAGCATACAGGCATTGAAGGAAGATGATTCTGTCTTCTTTAGATTTGGATTAGATTTCTCTCTCTTGTGGTTTGTTGTTTTTGTTCGTTTTTAAAATTTTTTTAAACACAAGGTGATCCTTGCATTAAGTCACATTGATTATAATAAACCACACCAAACAAGCAAACTAAATAATTGAAAGAAAAGATAAGCAAAAGTGCACCTACAATTAAGATTTGCAACATTTTCCATATGTGGTCCAAACTACAAAAAGTAGAAGAACTAGCTGGTAAAGTCAGCTAATCTGAAGAATTCAAGCATTTGGATAGGACAGAATTATTTTTTTTAAAAGAACCCAGAATCAACCCTTATAAAGTATAAAGTCTGGGTATTTTTTCCTCAAACACTACCAGAAAAAAAAAAAAAAAAAAAAAAAAAAAAAAAAAAAAA
>VXBC01008915.1:113047-205951 GCA_013399945.1 Ploceus nigricollis | reverse complement strand
GAAAGAAAGAAAGAATAGTAAACATTGGTTCCTTTCTCATATTTCTCCTGCCCCCAAGTAGGAAAATGCAATATCTGAAAAAAAGAGAGTGGAATAAATAAATTAAGGAAAATTGTGCAGCCTTAAAAATTTTAGATAAAATGGAGTTAATTTTTTTTAACAGGAAAAGAACTACTGCAGCCACCATGCAGTTTAGATGAAGAGCTCCACAAAGAGAATGATTTCCCCTTTAAGTCAAGATGATATCGAACATAGCAGAACAGCCAGCCCTGGCAAAAAGAAGGAGTATCAAATTTAGCTCAGATGAAAGGGATCCTGACAGAGTTCATTACTTCATTACTTGCAAATTTTGAAGGAAAAAAAGCGTGAAATGCATACTTTGACAAAAAGTTGTTGTCATCTTTTTCACTTTAGATTGATATACTTTTAAAATTCACTATAAAAAGCTTCATGTTTTACTACCGATGCAGTAGTTGTGTTTTAAGAAAAGAGAGGGAAAGCTACTTAATGCAGCCACAGAGATTATTTAATCTTACTTAGATTATTTAATCTTACTTTAAAAATGTTTAAGGCCTTGTTTAGTCTTTCATTTGAAAGCTGCTCTAAAACCATCCAAGAAAGTGGAAAAAAGGATAGAATTCAATACCTAAAAATAGACTAGACCAGTATTCTTCTCCCAGTAAAGATTACGGAATTTCACCAACTAAAGTGGGATGATCATGGTTATTAATGAAAGAAAAATTATTGATCTTGGATAAGCTATAGCAGTTTCCAAATAATCAATCTTGGGAAACTACCTTGCTTTTTTTTCTATTGAAATCCTTGGCAGACAGAAAATGCATGGCAAACAAATAGGACATAATAAGAGTAGACACTGTCTCTATAAAGGAATACCAGGTTATTTTGCATGAAAAATTGAAAGATTAATAGAATAGAAGAAATGGAGGGAATGGGAGAACAGCCAGAAATACGGACTAATAACTAGAATTCCTCAAAAGCTGGAAGCCTGCCACTGAGCCATACCTCAGCAAGTATCTGATCCAGAATTACTGCTGGCACTCCCAATCACCCAAGTTCAAGCTAGAGGGATACCAAACTGCAAGGAGGCACAGAGAGGTGTGCCTGGCATAGTCAGAATATTGAAGTGTCACTCACAGTGGCACAAAACAAGACACTTGGCCTAGCAAGACAGGAGTTGCACTTCACTCTATGGAAAACACAAGTAATACCACAGGAATCGAAAGATGCTCCAGTAGCAGCAGTAAGGATCAAAAATCCTCCAACTATTCAAATTTTGATTTTATTAATAGACCTGTACAGATGCATTGCATACAAAAGCAGAGGATAAAGTGATCTTTAAGGCCCACTCCAAACTGACCTGGGTTTATTATCACATGTCAGATGTGACCATCCCACTGTAATCAACACTTCCAGCACTTGGACTGAATGTAGGATGTAAATGCTGTGGGAAGCTCAGCACAAACTAGCAAAACCAATACCAGAGTCCAAAACCCTCATACACTACTCTTACTTGAAGGTATGTACTCAGAAATTATCAGTTCTTGTTCATAACTTTTGACAGTTCCTATTTAGGAGCTTAACATTGATATGGACACCAAGAATATCCACTTGTCTCAACTCTAGTTCATCCTGATCAAATCATTCAGCCATAGTTATCTGCAACTTCATCATTCCCTGCAACCAAATTGGATTACAGGAAAATGACATATCCATAGCTGAAGACTTGAACTTGAGGAAAAAAAGAATTTTGCAGTGTATTTCTACAAGCAACTCAGCAGTGCTGCAATCATGCCTCCATAAGCGTGGAGCAAGGGGAGCACCTTTGCTTCCTTGATGATTTCAAATGAGGATTTTTATTACAAGGCATTCGGTTCCCACAGTTGTACCAAGGACATGTGGAAGATCACTTAAAGATAGGCAAAGAAAGATGTAAGAAACAACTTTACTCCTCTGACACAGGAGCCTCTTGACACAGATTCACGTTCCTGTGTGACACATGACCTTCCTGGAACTGACCCAAGACTCTGGAAAGAACTTTTGCAGGAAATAATGATCATTACAAATCTCACTATGATTCCACCTAAATCCTAAGGCACATCTTATTTTCCGCTCAATTTGTGTTTTCTAATACAAAATCCTAGTTGTATGGCTATTTCTAGAAAAAAATCACATTTTGCTGCCTCTGTGAAAATATGATGAGAAAGGAAAAATATAATGACCACATTGCTTGACAGAACAAACAGAGGCTTTGCAGTGGTAAGAAAAATGTAAGAGCATCCATGAAATGCAAGAGGTTCACTAACATCCAGAGAGAAACTTCATCTTTACCTCAAGAACACAGAGAAGTTCTTCCACATATGCTCGTTCAGTCTCGATAAGTTCATTCATTACATGCCTGTGGACAAAGAATGATAATTAAGGTGGGCTTATTCACTTACGTAAAGTAATGAGGCAATATTAATTTTGTCTGTTTCTCTTCTTTACTTCAGACAATAAAAGAACAATTTCCAGGTAATGGAAAATGTGATGCTCCATGGATATTCCTGTCATTACTTTATATATCCTTATTGAGAGATACATATTTTTAAAACATTTTAAAATTTTTTAATATATGTTTGAACAGAAAAACATAAAACCTAGCAGTTTCAGTGCTGTAGAAACTGAATTGAAGCAGTAGAGTGTTTTATCATTGTATGTACAAAGTCTGGTTATACTGTGTTTGCAGCTACTGTGGGAGCTGGAGTTGGAGCTGCATAGGATTATCAAATACAGACTTGAAGATACACTGGTAATTTTATACTAGAGGCATTTAGAGCACACTTAGCCTATCTCAATGATGCTTTAAGTTTAATTTCCCTAATGATCAAGCATTGAATCATACAACCCCCAAACTCCTTCCCTTGTGATTTTGTGTGATGCAGCAGAAGGTTATGACAGTAAAAAGACCATATAAGTAGCCAGTTTACGAGTAAAAATGCAAGGTCAGCTATATGCATTGCAGGTGGTACTATTTCTTTAACATATTTTATGCTGTTCAGTTTTTATAAAAGTGGTTTCTTGGTAACACATATCAAAACAGAGGACTAAAAAGAGACCAATAAAAAGAGAAAGTCTCAAAGCGTGGAGGCCAAAACCTCCAATAGATTTACAGGGGGTTTATTACTCAAAACTGAATAATCTCTGAAATGAAAATATGTAGTTGTCCTGCCATAGCATCACCTCACTGCAGCAAAGGTAGACTCCAGTACTACCCAAACTCTAAATAATGCTGCAGACAGAAATGTCTTCCTCTCTGCACAGAGCATAGCCAATGCATTTCAAAAGTCACTGAGGGTTGTTTCAGAGAAATATACTTGTTTTATCAAAGCCTTAGCCAAACTCAGGCTTTGCTGGAACCAAATCAGAGAAAACCCACACTTTTTACTTATCAAAATACACTTACTGTCGTAACACAGCTAGGTTTTCTTCATCATCCATTGTAGATCCTCCTCTGCTTTGATGGAGTTCAGTCATTTCACTCTAAAGAAGGAAACAAACGAACAATGAAGAAATAATCATGGGATCACAGATGCAGAAAAAACACTTTAAAATACAGAGCTTTGTGCTCAGCCCTTTTCACTGGAAATACTGTACTCCATTAAAAATGAAGGCAGTTTGCAAGAAGGCTGTGAAAAAAATTCAAGTCACCCTGAAGGTCTTCAAGCACACAATATTTGGATGTGGAAAGTTCTCCATCAAAAGCCAGTTTAGAAAAGATGGTGGTTCAAAGCCCCTTTTTAAGAGGACATCAGAGCACCAGCATAATCTTGTAGGCAACACTAGCTTTAGTCTGTTTTCCAAGCTAAAAATAAGGTACTGTGCTAACTTTCTGGTTACTTCTTAAACTGACACAGAAATTCACTCCTAAAACTTTTACTGTAATGCCTAAACCTAACTATGGCTTGCTCAAAAAAGAGAGGGGTTCTGCTTTCAAGCCCTCCTCAAACTACCCCTTTTCTCTCCAAATGCTGTCCACCCTGGTCATGTGGCCCAGCATTCCTCCTGGCATTGTCTTGCTGCATCTTTGCTGAGTTGATTCAACTTTCTAACCCAGTGAGAAACTACTTGTTTCTGTTGCTGCTGTCAGGATACTTCCCTTGCTGCAGGCAGGGCAGGAAGACCATCCCCACCTGGGAACGGCAATCCACTAGGTCCTGTGAAGCTGTCTTGGAGCCAATGACAACTACTTCTTCACTGTCAACAGTTTTAAGAGTAGCCAATTACTACTGGCAAATAAAAAATGTTTCCTGTTCATAGACTTAATATTTTGCTGCCTCTAACATTTGTCTTAATATTGGCAACTATTTACTTTACCCTCCCTCATAACCAGCCCAGTAACAAAGCAGCCCCTATTTAAACCATGTGACTGTTTCACCAGCGTTACTTCAACTGGGACAATGCCATCACTTTTTCAGTAGAATTCCCTCATACTTATTGAGAGCTCCTGAATATTCTGTTGTACTATGACTTTTTCAAGTAGTTCATGTGTGAAAAATGCAAAGTGAAAAAAATACCTTTCCTTTTCTGTAGTTTACCCTCCGAAGTGCGCTGCTCTCTGAGTTGGACACATTTTCTCTTTGGAGAACTAAACATGTAAACCAGAATCAAAGAAGTTAGAACTGGATCAGATCTGACACAGATGTTTGTGCAACCACAAATTATAGCTGGAAGTTTCTTTAAGTTTCTCAGCATAGCACAAAAAACTAAAGGCTAATACAGTTAACTTACCTGGAGAGGTACAAGGAGATTTTACAAACGCTTCAGGTCTTGGAGCAACTGGCTGAACAGGACGTGTCTGCTTAGCTGCCAGCTTCTTAAGACTTACTTGACGCTTTTGAAACATTTCTTCCATGCTTTCTTGCTTTTGGAAAACCTTTTGCACATGCTCCTACAGTTGCCATGGAAATAAAAACAACTTGAATTTAAAAAAAAATTTAAATAATTTATTATAATTTTTAAATTCCTGTCAGAGACCTATCAACAAGCTACACTGACATCTACAGCACCTACAGCATACTGATTTGAAATTGCAATTACTTTTAAACCACATATAGAAATATTACACTAACTCTTCACTCTTAACAAGGTGTACTCTACTGTGATTTTGTACACTTAAGAATTGGAGCATTACTTCAAAAATATTTTGTGTGCTTACTATAGAGAAATCTAGAGAATATAGGATTCAAGTTTCAATTAAAAAAAAAAATTTTTTTGAGTGTCTAAAGGTTCTGTTACATGAAGAGATCAACCATGAAGAAAAGGAATATATTCTAAAGTTCTAAAAAATAAAAAAAAGTAGCACATTTTTTCTACGTAAAAAAAAAGGTATTTCGAATACTCACTTGGGAGAATTTTTTTTTAAAAGTAATTTTACTGTCTGAAAAATTAAAATAGTTATGAAAAGTCTCTGAAGCCCTTGATGCTTATCCAAAGATATGATGAGACCCAGGCACAGAAATGTATTGACTTTCCAGTTCACGGGTATAGCTCCTAGTACTGATTATTTAGCTCCATCAATGGCAGTACAAGAGAGCAATTCTAGAATGAACAAATGGACACAGAGACACATAAATATCTTCTGGTACCTTTAGGTCTTCACTGAGGATGTGTGCATACTCTTCGTAAATTTTATTCAACTCCTTGATTTTATTGCCAGCACCAGTATCCAGGAATTTCTCGATCTCCTGTAATGCTGATTCTGCACCATCCTGAGACTGACACTTATCTACTGGCTGGGAAGCCAGCAGGTAAATTCCTTCATCACACCACTTCATAGACTGGAAACAGAGAAGAACAGGCTCAGAATGCACCAATGTCAGCATCACACACTAAGAGTCTAAAACACCTCAACCTTGTCATGTATTCAGCTATTTAAAGAGAAAACTTCCAGTGCACTGAGATAATGTTACCTACTATTATGACAATTGTTTGACTGAGGTTTCAGGAAACAACTGTTGCATACTAAATTTACCTTCTCTAGTAAGTCATGCAGTTCCAGAGATTTGTTAAGAAGTTTTCTCCTCCGTTCTGTCTCAGTAGTGAAGGCATCACAAAGATGATGAAGTTCACTGCATTTTGGAATAATGGAGTCCACAGCATAATGATTGCTTTGAATAAAAGCATCACGCTCTGAGGCTAACATTTTGGCTTTTGTTACAGTTTCCTAAGAAAATAAGCACTGATTAAAGTACATCTTTCCTTGGATCAAGATCAATGAAACAATTTTTACACAGTGAAATACACATATTGATAAAGAATACATCTTTAGTTAATACCTGCCTTGGTTAATAAATCAAAGTGATTTCCCGTCTTTCCAGATGCCCAAGAACTTTCATGTACCAGAGTACCTCAGAAACAACAAGCCTCCTTGTGAAGGAACCACTGTTGTCTTTCTGTGTCTCATTCAGCAGGGTCTGTGTGTGTATGAATGCAGTTTGGGGTAGAGCAACAATCTGAACTCAAATTAAAAAAAAACCTATCTCAGCCTTAAGAGCAACAACCTCACTTAGAGAGCAATTTGTTTCATTGTGAAGCACAGATCAGAAAAAGGTCCCCTTTCTATATTGTTCAGTGTATGTTTCTGTTGGCCATCTTTATTGTACATTCAATACATTTCTTATCTCTAAGATTTATTGAAAGACATGGCTTTAATAGGAATGGAAGTGGCCCCTTGATCAGTAAATGAAAAACTTGGCTATGTAGACACTTCATGCAACTCTTACATGAAGCAATCACACTTTGTGTCTGGTCACTCTGCTCTTTATTGAGGGGTGTCCAAGAATTACTTTGCTCCAATGGTTAAAGACTTTATTTCAGATTCCTTCTGTACATTACCTGAGACACTGATTCTGCCTTGTTGTCAGCTTAAGCTGACACACTCAACAACCAAATCCCATTCCCCTCTGCACGTGCATTGTCATAGTAGAAATTAAGGAGACTTGCAGAGATCTTACATCTGATTTTTCTTTAAAGTTGGCAAGATCTTTCAAAATATGCTCCACGTGTGAACGACTGTTTCCCACATCTGTGAAAGCAGACAGTCTCTCAGACGCAATATCCAAAGCTGCTTTGACCTGAAATGAGACACAGCTATGCATGAATGAAGAGACCTCCACCTCTCCAGAGACTCACCAATTACATAGGTGATAGCCACTGTTTGCAGTCAGGTGACTCACGTTATGTGGTGACTGGGACACAGAGACAAAGCACCTTTTTTTGTCAGTCTACCTTTCCCCCCCAATTCAAAAGGAAAACAAATACAAAGAAAAGGCAGTGAAGTAATCCTGTTTCCTGGTACTGAAAAAGATGCAAGAAAACTAATGCTAAGGAAACATTTATGATCTTGCTTTTACCAGATGACAAGGACACAAAGCGACATTAACGTTAACAGCATAACATGAGGGAGAGGTCCCCCCTCCAGCAATTGTTTTAGAGACAGACAAATGCTTGCAAGAGTGTTTCTGAGTGTTGCTCTCGGGGAGACACAGGGGCTGTGCTCCGAGATCAGCTACACCAGGATAAAGAGTCTGTAGGTGCTATCAAGTACATGAGTTAAACAACATGAGATCAGAAACTGGCTGTGAAAATCATAGTGCAGCCTCCACCCAGCTTCTAACACTAGGGTTGCAACTTCCCACCCACAGTGTTGGAGACAGTTTTCATAAAATTTCAGCCAGAATGTTTAGTTGAGACTTGGTTCCATAAAAATATCTATTGGCAAGATGAAATTGTTGCAGCAGCATTTTATGTTTCTGTGGTACAGAACGGGTTTCAAAGGAGTTTTTAAATGCTTATACACTGCTGGCTGCATGGAAAAAAACTTCCTAAGACTGCAGAAAAAAACCCAAAACATTATGTCTCTATAGGCAAGAATCCAAACTAGTAAAGATAGCAGTGTGTCAAGTAAGGGCAAGTACAAGAAAAAAGTTGGAGAAAGCTTTCAAGTACACACAAGAACTGTAAAATCAAGAGTAGGAAGCATTTTCTGAATCATTTCTATATTACCAAATATTGACTGCCACCAAGAAGTTCTCACCTCTCTGAAATTCTGTTCAAAATTCCGAAGGCGCAGACACTGCTCTAGTTTTTGCTGATGCTTCATCCAAAACTCATCAAAGGCAGTCTCTGTTTCATGTAATTGAGCCAGTAGCCTTTAAAAATCAAAACAAAACACATGAAAAAAATACTCTAAGAATGATGGGTACAACCTTCAAGGGACAATGCAATCCTCCACAGTAAATTTAAAAAAGCCTCCCCAAAGCAGTATTTTTCAGGACAAACAAACTGGATACAGGAAACATTTTTTGTATCACACAGTATCATTTCCTACAATAACACTGATGTAAAAAACTGAAACTCAACACAAACATTAATTTCTGAAAAATGGGCAAGTGCTTATTTTAAGCACCTTCTCAGCTTTGGCCTGGGGACATGGGGAGCTGGGGCTAACATACATAAATATGTAAATGTGTGTGGGTTAAGACTCAGAAGAACCCGAGCCTTAGGCTAAAAGGAAAAGTTAAGGTAAAAAATTTGAACTGCTATGACCAGCCAGCTGCCCTTATATTTCATTCTTTGGAGCAAAGCTCACTATAAACCTGAAGGCCATTGCTCCTTCTCTTTCAAGCAGAGTAATTAATTAAATATCACAGGCAAGTGTACAGCTGTACTGTGATGAGGAAAACCTTATTTGATTATAATTCTGGCAAATGACTTAAAACTTTCACTTCTTAACTTACTTTCTATTATTGCATTTGACAGTATGATAGCCCATGGACTTTATACAGTGCACTTTGCTGTACATAGGCTACATCCAGGGAAGGCAACCCATCAGAATTTTAATGAATCTTTGCCTTTAACACTACAGAAATGAACTCTGAATTTCTGTAAAACCAACTAGAGAAAGTTAAAACCAACTAGAGAAAAGGCAGTGACACGCACACACAGAGTTTGTTCCAACTTCCGTCAGATATTGTATTGAACAGGAATGTTATGGATAAATTAGCAACCCCCACCCTGATCGTCCTTGGATGGCTGATAGCAACAGTGACCAAAAAAAGTGACTTCTGCCAAGCTTTGTGGATTGGAATGGACAGTTATTTGGAAAGAAAGTTGGCCTGAGTGTAACAGAAACACAAAATGACAGACAAAAAAAGAATGCAGAATACTGCCTGGGGGAAATGAGCTATGCTTTCATAGCTTTGTGAAAATTTACATCTGTGCAACAGTGATATAACGTCTTCAAACCTGGCAGTAATGTGAGGGGGGTGTGTATGTGGCAGGCAGGGAGCGAAGGAAAACAATACCTATTACTTATATGCCCAAAGGAAGCACATAGGAAATTGGTGCATAGATACTTCAAGAGTGGTGTACTCCCCAGCAGCCTTTAAAAGCTACTAACAACATTGATAAGTTAACAGGGTTAAAAGATGATAAGTTATCAGGTTTAAAAGAAAAAAACCCTCCCACTTCAAAGAGACCTAATGGAAATGGACAAATCTACTGAAAAGAAGGGATAGATCACTTCAGTCTTCCACTCATGCCTTCTGTACAGCAGCAAAATTTCTTGGATTGCACATCAGTCTCTAAACAAAGCATTGATATTCTTTAAAATAAGGAAAAGATACTCAAGTACAGAGTCCAAATGTAACAAAAATGAAAAGAAGAACAGTGTAGTGTGGTATCAGAATTCCAACCACATTTCCCTATAGCCAGGTGACCCCGCAGTGGGCATTGGGGGGTTACTTTTTTCAAGACAGATCTGACAACAGAGGAGTTGTTTCTGAAATTATTTATAATGTTCACATTGAAACATTTGCTTAATTGTAAAGCATAATTATGGAATTAAATAAAGGAGCTGGGGAGGGGTTGAAAAAGCAGAAAAGCAGCATATTTAGTATTTCACACCTCTCACCTTTCTACCGTTGTTTGATTGTCTAGCTGATCTTGATTCAGTTTGTAATCAGGATTCTCAGTAACTGGTTTTGTAATACTTCCAAGGATATCATTTCCCTGTTCTACTGCTACCCTGATATCCTCCTACAAAACAAAACAAAACAAAACAAAACAAAACAAAACAAAAACCCCACATGCTGTAGTGGCATGTTGTTTTTTTAAGCAGAATTCACAAGGCACTGAATTGAAAGAAGGATTTCAATAGCCTTCAAGCAAGCACAGTTTTATTAAAAGCAGTGTCTGACAACAGACAGTAAATGATAAATGTCAGCTTCTTCCATGTTTACCATCTTAAGACCCCAGTGTAACTGAGTTGAATTTTCATAGTACACAGCCTTCTAGCGTAGCTTTAGGCTACAAATATCTCAAAAATGTTAGATGCACAGTTCTGAAACCGCCAAATAGCTTTCATTTAATCCTTTTTGAAAGAACATTTGTTCATGCTTCAAAAGGCCATATATTTTAATATGCATGCAAATACAATCAAATTTCCTGTTGCAAACAAAACTACAAATTAAACACACCACTACTTACAAAGAAATTACTGTTTCGCATACAATCCATTATGCATTTGTACATACGTAAACTTAGTTTCAAGAAACGTCATTTTTCAATGCAAAAAGGATTTTCAACATCAAAAAAACCAAGTCCAAAAAGATATAATTGGTTCACATTACCACTGTCTATTAGCATCGTCCATATTTTCCATTAATACTGCTAGCTATAAATTAAAAGACAGTTTAACTAGAAGACATCATCTCTACAAAAGTTACATACCTTCATTTTGTGCTTCTTTTCTGTGTGTGTTGCAAGAAGGGAGCTGGTTGATTGCACATCATTTGGTAGTTCTGTTTCAGCCAGCTCAGTCCCAAAGGACTGAAGAATCTGAGCTGTTTGTTTAACCTTTTGGGCGAAACCTTCTATAGCCTTTTGGAATAAAAAGCATTAAAGATGTTTTGTGTTCATCACACACATATGTACAAACAAACATAAGCACACAAAATATAACTCTCAAAATAAACCCAAACAGATGAATTACAAGACTGAAAAATGGCCAAAATAGAATTTTGCAAGCAACAGATACCGTCACCATTAATTCCTTAATTGTATATTTTTCTTAGGCTTGTATCAGGTGTATCTTCTTCATATTTTATAATCTGGAGTTATTTTACAATTTGAGCTTTTTCTTTCTTGTAGCAAAACCAATAAACCTCAACACAATAACACACTGTAGTTCCTTCGCTCCAAGTGTTCAGAAAACCACTCCCAAGTTATTACTCATATTATTTCTCTAAGATGACTAAGTACCATTGGGAACATCTTCTCACACTGAGCAAGTCAACTTGCATCACTTGGAATCTGTTTTATAAATGACAGGGTATAAAACAGAAGGGTTCATTAAGCTGAAAAGTTAAAACAAAACCTAAGACTTACAGTGCGACGGGACAGCCATCTGTTGTGGCAGTAATCCAGGGTGCCACCAAGATCTTCTGTTAATTGTGTCTTATCAATGTAACCCTGCAGTTCTGACACTGAGCCCAGCATTATGATCTGCAGCAGGACAGAAAAAAAGTGAACGTGATCAGTGGTGACAAGTCCCTTGTTAATGATTCTAAGCCCCATCCTTCAGGCACCGACAGAGAAGATGCACTTTTTAATATAAAAGTGAGAGATGGAACTGCTTCCTGTGGGTACAGAAACACAAACTTAACAGTTCTTTCAGGTGAAGATGATGTAAATGTAAATGACTGAATATGGGCATGGGCACCAGGCATATTAAAAAAAAAAAAAGCTTAGGGATTATACAGCATAACACTGTCAGATTTTTTTTATCTTGATGAACCATATTTGGCTATTTTCTAAAAGCAATGTTAATTTCTTCATTTTTTTTCCTTGTTATCCTGGATCTGCAGGACAGAACAATAGTGCCTACATGGATTTGTTATGTAAGGTTCCCCAAAATAAATGAAAGGTGAGGGAATATTTTCTTAAAGACCATCTTTCCCCCTTGAAATTTACATCGGATAAGTACAGTAACTTTTATATCATCAGCTCATATAGTTTCAAATTTTATTTTAAAATATAAATGCTGTACACTTGCAAACAAAAGTACAATCTGAGGGTTTACTGGTGATGTAACAACGGGCATCCATTGTACATTTGCTCAAGTGACAGAAACCATAGCGTTTGTCCATGGGAAATGCATCTATTTCAAAATTCACCTACTCTTTCAAGAAAAAGCCATCATGAATTAGCTAAAATTGTTGGAACTGCCTCTAAGCATGGCTTTTTGTTGAGGTTTCTTTGCTCCTCATTGGCTACCTTAAGCACTTTTACAGATTCCTGGTAGTAAAGTGAAAACAGAGGATTACTTACAGGTACTTTCATTTTAAGCTCATCTTTGTTGAATCTGAAAGCAATGTCCGAGAGAGCTCGATGAAAAAATCCTGTTGGGCGCAGAACGAGGACTAATTGCAGGTTTCCTGGGAAAGATGCCTGCAAAGCAAGTTTAGCTTGTTATTTTCTGTGTCTCAGCTCCAGAAAATATTTCTGAACAAGGAGAAGCCCCTGATAAACCACAAACTAACTGTATCAAAGGCCTCCCATAATGGGGTAACCAATCATATTGTTGCATGGCTAGTACAAAGAACTTCATTCAAAAGACATTTACTTGTCTTTGGGAACAGGGATCTATTCTCTTGGAATCAATTTTTTTTCTGGCTGGCTTGTACTGCTCTTCAGCTAAGATTGCAACCTACCCAAGGACGCTAATGAACAAACAGCAGTGGCTTAGTATATTTTAACAGCAAGACTTTCATGGTTACTTCATCTTCTCTTTACTAGAAGGTGCAAAAGAAACCTCCATCATTGTGTGAAAACCTAACAACAAATTTCTAATTTGTGCATATATTACCTTGCCAGTTGTCTACACAAGTTTTTGCCACAGAAGATTAATTTCTCAGGCAGTAACTTAGAAATGAGCTTTAATTTGGCTGACAAAAATAAAAATCAAGCATAAAAATTCTCAGTTCTATTTTACCTCATCAACTTCCAACTAGCAATCTGATGGGTCTTTCCCAGTTCTACAACAGGTAGAGGGAAATCAGAAGAGAGTAAGAAACAAAAAAAAAAAGCATTAAATTATTGAAAATCAACCTCTGCTGTGGCAGAGATTTGCATATTTGGCATTTAGCCACTCTTGGAAACATTCTCCTCTATTCAGTATTTCCACTGTAGGAAGGCAGTGAAATTCACTAAAGAAATGATCATTATAATGATTAAGTATGCAATTTTCTTCATTATACTGTTGGAAGTTATTTCACTTTTCTAGCAAACTGGTTTACCAGAGGGAAGAAAAAAAAGCCAACCAAAAAAGCCCCACTGACTGAAGGAGCTGTTATGCTATGCTCTGTTCCAAGCCTACTGGAACTGTTAGTATCTGGAAGGATTAAGAGTGATTTAATAATAATTTTGAGGTTTCAAAGGGTTCCAGGTACTTAGCATTAGAAATTAAGAACTTTTAAAGGGAAAAGTAGTTTAACACTTTTCTGGAAAGCTTCAGAGATCAATTGTGGTTCCCCAGATATTCAGTATACAACCAAGATTTCATTTGACTAAGGAAGCTTAAAGGCTTGAGCTTCTCAATCTGCCTCCATTTCAGTGATGCCCACATTTTCTAGAAAGTACAGTGGTTCAGTTCAGACTCAAAGGAATCTGAGAGCTGGGAACAGAATCCAGGTAATTCTGAGTGCCCTCACTAGCTCCTCAGCCTTGCACTATAAAGTCCACTAAAAAAGTACACTGTTCACTAAAACTAGTACAGCCTGTGAAGTTACTAACCCTTAGTTATCAGAGGAAAAACTTTTCATAGAAAATTTCTGATTGTATTCAGAAGAAAAAGAGAAGAGTATGCTTTTCTTACTATTTTTTTCTGAATTACCATACAAAGCAAACTCACAAATTTATTTGAGAGACATTAAAACAACAGACAAAAAAATTCTTTAGTTAAATCTCCTGGATAAGTCTTTTAGAAGCACAGCTGTATTTGCTTCTCTCATTCAATAGACATGTCAATCTATTTTGTGCCTGTAACAGCAGTGTTCAGTCCGACTGAGCAGTTACTTTTTACCTTTAACTTCCAAAATGCGAAGTTTATTCAGTGGCAATGCAAATATTTTGGAATAAAAATGATAGAAGAGATTTTTTTAGGTAACACATTTTGAAAAAAAATAAGGTGCCTCCTTGTGAGACATCCACCCCACCACATGATGTCCTGACCCACTGTCTATGGCAGCTGATGTCTGCAACCCATTTAGCCTTACTTGGAGCACTGGGAAATGCCCTGGACAGGGTGCTAGATAATCTCATCGAGGCTCCCTTTCCCCACAAAAGATGGTCTTTCAAGGTCCCTCCAACCTAATCTGTGACTTTATGGCATTTAGGCTATTACTGAAGCAGCCAGCAGTACCCAAATGTAATCTAATAGTAAATTTTTCTGGACTGTGTATTAGGTCCTATGAAAATAGAGTTTAATTGCATGATGAAATTAAGTATGGTGTTCAATTCAAAGAAAACAGAGAATACACACTGCAATTATTTTCTATCAATATGTCAATCCAAAATGATGCTGTTGAAGTCAATACAGTCTTGGTATCACCTGAATTCCCATTCAAAACCTGTCAGAAATTTCCCTTCTCTCTGAACAAAACCTCAAATTCTAGATTACTTTGACTTTGTCTACAGTATAAGCTTGTCTCCACTAGTCTGTCTTCATTTGGTTTTGTTTTTTTCTTCAAAAAAACTCCCTGTCTTAAAAAAATGATGCCTCCTTCCCTTGTGGCTAGGAGTAAAATCTGCAAATTAATTTTTGTGAAACAAGAAAGGGAAGTTGTGCTACAGTAAACAATGTTGGACTTGTGCCAGCTATTACAGTTTATCAAAGGTTGTATCTGCACTGCCAAAATACTACTACTTTTCCTAACATTTTTTTTGCTAAAGCCCCGGTGACTTGCAGAGACAATACTATGATGTAAGAGATACTCCATGGAGGCCTGTGAACTTCATTGACCAGTCAACTTCACCCTGAACACTGGAACAAAACAAAAATCCTCTGTTCCAGTCCAGCAGCATATTTGTTTGAAGCCATTGTATGCTAACCAGACAACAAACAATGACTTCTCAATAATGTTTTGCTTAATATTAAGCACCAAAAAATATTCATGTTATGTTTAGCAGTGCTATCAAATAAAGTGCCTTCAAGGACTGTTTCACTGGAATCAATGGACCTTACACGGAATCACTGAAGGGTTTGTATGTTCAAAAACTGGATTGGTTTTTTTCCCCAAAGTGTCTTTCTTTATTAGATTAATTAATATTAATAGTACCCCCAACGTCTTGTCTCATATATTGAATTTATCTGATTTAATGACAATGCAAAAAAGACTAGGGGTCATGTTTTTCATATTCTCTGCAAAAATTAGGAGAGCCCAACCCATATATTCATTCATCTCACTTGCACTTGTTTGATACTTCATGACAGCCAGGGGATTAGTTTTCTATCTACTCATCTCCTTCACTTTCTCATCCAGTCAGGTTAGTGTCAATTCCAAAGAGAAAAAGATGTAGACATGGACATTGTTATCAGCTTTAAATTAAATCTGACCAATCCAGGAATTTGTATACAGCACAGCCCCAGGATCAGTGTTCCAATACACTGAGATCTTTGTTGCCCTACAAGTATCCTGAACCCAGAATACGGGTAAGAACCTTTTCTGACTGGACAAAATAGGGAACAATCTTAAATTCTCCAGAAAACCAGTTAATAATTTCTCAGGAGCAGGTTAATCTGCCTGCTTTGAGGCATCTGCTTCTCAGGGATGGGGAGTCTTTCACTGCATGCCCCAGGTTTCTAGAAAGGGGAAAATGTATAGACTGAACCCAGCTGAGTTCTGGGCAAAATGCAAAATCTAATGACCATAGAATCACAGAAGAGATTGGATTGGAAAGGTTCTTAAAGATCACCTATTTCTAACCCCTCCCACAAGGGCAGGAGCACCTTCCAATAGACCAGGTTCTCAGGTCCCCGTCCAGCCTCGCCTTGAACACTTCCAGAGCTGACATCCACAACTTCCTGGACAACCTGTTCCAGTGCCCCACTACCCTTACAGTAAAGAATTTCTTCCTAACATGTAATGTAAGTCTCTCCTCATTCAGTTTAAAACAACTTCCCCTTGTCCTATCACTATCTGCCTGTGTAAAGTCACTCTCCCTCTGTTTGATAAGCCCCCTTTAAATACCAAAAAGGCTGCAGTGAGGTCTGGCCCAGAGCCTTCTCTTCTGAACAACCTCAGTTCTCTTAGCCTGTTCTCACAGGAGAGATGCTCCAGACTTCTGATCACCTTTATGGCCTCCTCTGGACCATATGTTAGTTGCATATAATCCTAGCTATCATTTTTCTTCACAGAAATTACTGGCAGAGAGGCTGTGTGTACCACCAGTACTGACCCTGAAGTTAAGCCAGCTTGCAGAAATATCGTAACCATGTGAGCCATCAAAGAGCTAATGCTTGACTTGGTTTTAGTAGTTCTGTCTCAAAATATTTGGAACAACGCTAATTTTCATTTTATGAACAGCTTCAAAATACCCACATTACCAAACTCTGTGGTGGCATTTTCCTTTCTGCACTTACTAGTATGCCATAAGCCACAGAGCACTTCTTTCCAAAATACTTCTGTATATGTAAGTACTTGCTTACCTATTTAAGATTGTTTATTCCTGGCTAGAATGAACAAGTGCCTTACACATAATTCTTGTCATTAAAGAATCTTGAATTAAATCAGTTCATAAAAAGAGCAGCTTGAAATCTAGTTTTAAAAACATAGGACTGTTTTGCATTAGATCTCTGTTTAATGCTTCTGATAATATGATCCTGCTTTCTGAGTTTAAGTGACTCACTTCTCTCTTTTTATATATTCAACAAATACATAAAAAAAGAAAAATGGCTAACTACACAAGGATAACTGCAAAAGTGCCTGCATGTGACGTAGTCTCAAAACATTCAAAGCAATCAGACAAGACCATACTGATCTCAAAATAAACTTACTCATTTATCATTTACTGTACTCATTCATAACAATAGCCACAAAATTAATACAAATACTGTTCCAGCTTCATCATACTGCCAAGTTCTAGTCTTAAATCTAAGCAAAATGAGAAACATGACTGGGGCTGAAAGAAGAGCAGTGTTTTCAAACAAAGTGTGAAGTGTCATCATACTTTTCAGGACATGATGCAAAGAGTTAACTAGAAACTGGGCTAATGGGAAATACCAATCCCATATAAATATAAAACAGTGCCTTTCATGGGGCACCACTTAAAAAACATATCTTTTCTACATCAAGAACTCACTAAGAAACTCAATATCTTTACAAACAAGGCCAAAGAACTCAAAGTTGGATTACTGCAATTCAGCGTTTCTCACCTTGGCTATCCAACCAGTAAGATTCCAGATGGCACAAAAATGGGACTGCCTGACTCCTGCAAGGTTTAGGCTGGTATTACAAAATCAAAGAATCAATAGGGTTGGAAAAATTCTCCATAATCATCAAGTCCAACCTAAGCATTCTGGTGTGCTGTGCCCATTGGCTTCTGGTTTCTTCCTGCCAGCCAGTGGTCTTGGCCCTGGTCTTCAAAGAAATTAATGGGCTAAGCCACTGTTACAGTGAAGACTGCATTTTGATTTATGAACAGCTATGAAAAGCGGTGCTCTGGACAAGGCCAAAACAGAAAGGCATGAAATCTGCATGCAGTGCATCCTTAGTTAGTGATGGCAAATCACAAAGTAAACTTCTTTTCCAGGAGGCAGAATAAACCCCATCTCTTGTCACATTTAGAAAGGGCTGCAAAGTTTTGTAACTGGATAAAAATTCCTCACTAACAAAACAACCAACCTCCATCCTAACTGCTTACCTACAGGTACGTTATTCCCTACGCACCGAGGAAGTTTATTTTCCGTGGACCTTCAATATGACGTTGATGAATGGCTATGGTAAAACTTTTAATGACGTTGAGTGCAGTTTTTTGTTTGTCTAAAAGAGTGAGTTCACACTGCAACCCTTCCCTCTAGATAGAGGAAGACAAAGATGACAGGACAAGAAGAGACTAATACAATGTAATGACATAGACTTAATTTTTAAAGGAAAATACACTGGAACTGTGAAGAGAGCAGTGTGAAATCCTAGAATGCATTGATCAGTAAAAAGCCTTGCTCCTACAACTGTGGATTGAATATTGCTTGTTTGGTTATTATAACTTTAGGAGAGAAAAAAATAGAGGATAAAAAGAGTAATTTTTGACTGCATGGAAAGGATAAGTGGATCAATTTGTCTGGCATTTGTCATTCACTCAACTTCAGCTGGGACAGTACACAGCCGCTTTACCAGCCAACATGACTGCTCCTCCTTGCACACTTATCCATGAGACTACGTAATTGTCCAGCCCCAGGAGCTAAAAGGTTCAGCAAGGTTTTGCATGTATCTTTATACTCTGAGTACTGTATTTAACCGAAAACAGGACATTCTAATACAAATTTAGGAGAATTGCTGCAGGTGACAGGGCAAAAAGTTGAAAAAATGCTGTATCTCCAAACAACAATGTAATACAAGTGAACAATTTGCAACTAATAAGTTCAGTATTTTTCTTGTAAGAACTTTCAAATTCTACTGTCTCTCTAACAACATGACAATTTGCTATCAAGACTTCACACTTAACATTAAACTTGGCTCTTGGAATCTCTACCAGAATTTCACCTCTCAGCCTGACTATCCCAGTAGACCAGATTCTTCCTAGGCTAATCACTTCAGTTAAATCAGGTGAAAAATAAAAAGAATAATGTTGTTTGCAGTGTCTCTTAAACCACAGAGTCTGCAAGTCTTGTGCTTGCTAACAACAACATCCTGGGCTGCCTGCCCATTGCAACTTCATCAAGTAGAATAAAACAATAGCAAAGTCTGCATGCCTGGCCATGTTCTTGCCACAATCTCTGTCACATCCCAGGAAAAGAAGTGCCATATTTCAGCCCAGGCCTCTGGCATGGCTCTCAGTCCCACTGCACTGCATGTGCTGCAGCAGCAGTCACCCTGGGCGAGCAGTGCAGTCACTGGCCTTCCACTATGTCTGCAAAAACAGGTTAACCTCATCTCCAGAGTCTTGACTACAGCAACCTTTAAGTATCAGCATGAAATACAGATTCAGCTCATCATTGCCCATTTTCTGCCCCAGGAAAAATAAAGTACCCCTAACAACAAAGAAGGAAAAATGAAGCTTAGAAATTTTTAATAATACATTTTCCACAATAATTTCAGCCTGAAACAAAACATTTTGTTAGTTTTGTTTCAAAACATACTTCCAATACCCACTAGTACAAACCAAATGTGTATGAAGAGTCTGGAAAATAACAAGAAATAATAATAACAAATCCATGCTAGTATGAATTGCTGTTCAACAGCTGCTCAGTGCTTACAAATACATGTCCTACAGTTGCCAGGGTATTAGTGATGGGCAAATGCTCCAGCCAGGATATTCCTGTCAGGCAGTGCTCCAGCCACAGTACCCTAAGCTGGCATTTCTGATTTCACAAATCAAAAGGGTCAACTCCCTCAGGATGATTAGAGAAAAAACAGGTAAGATGGCAGAAATGACAACAAATAAACTGACAGCCAAAACTCTCATCTCAAATAACACACAGCAATAAGCTTCAGCAATAAAAAAAAAAAAGGGAAATGGCTTCAAATTGAAAGGAGGTAGGTTTAGATGGGACAGTAGGAAGAAATTATTTACTGTGGGGGTGGCAAGGCACTAGAATAGGTTACTCAGAGAAACTGGAAACTTCCTATCCCTGGAAGTGCTCAAGGCCAGGCTTGAACATGGATGGGGTTTAAGCCACCTTATCTAGTGAAAGGTGTCCCTGCCCATGGCAGGGGGGTTGGAACCAGATGATCTTTAAGGTCCCTTCCAAGCCAAACCATTCTGTGATTCTGTGATTGAAACTGCCGGAGCTATTAGGATTTCAGACATCGAGTACAGTCTGGATAGCCCAAATAACACTCAGATGCTTCATAACCACCAAAAGACAATTCTGACTGTTAGAAAAACCAAACAAGTGGAAGTCTCCAGTTACCCTTGAGCCATTCAAAAGAAATCTTTGTCTATCAATAGGACCTCACTAATTTGGCACAATATACATATCTTGTATATTTGGCTTTGTTTTTTTGTTAAACAACAGACAGCTGAAATGCATTAGATTTCATTTATATCAAATACTATAGCAAAGATATGATAGACAAGAGCAAACAATTCTTCACTACATCTTCTTTTGGAACAGAAACACAAAATTTTCAAGTGTTCAGGACTGATGTGACTATTGCTGAAGCCCAACAGGAGGACTGCTATAAATATATATATATTCATGGGTACAATTCAAAGCCAACACTGTTGCTGTTCAACAGAGAAGCAAATATAAAAAAATCCTGCCTTTAACAGATTAGACTTCAGCTAAGAAGCATGATTCTTCTTTCAGAAAAAGCTCACAGAAGAATGAGAAAAGCTGAAAAAAGCAAAATAACCCATCAGCAGCAGTACTGCAACCGTGCACTGCTCCTGAATTTAACAACCTTCTCTGGGCAAATCCCTTAGGCACCAACACCATCATGACAGTGACAGATCCCTTATAATGGGGAAGAGTTGCTCAGCTCTGTTCACTGTGCTTCAAAGCAAAGTAACACACACTGGAAGAATGTTACCATAAATGTTATCATCATGGCTATAAGCAACTTTTCTGCAGTTGCTCCCTAACCCTTACAACCCCAATTATGCAAATAAAAGGACCATAATCTGTGCAACACTTATCTGTCCTTGAACAGAAACTACAGCACTGACTTCTGAGAGATGCCAAACCTCCAGATAGAGTCCTTTTTCTTCAATCATCCTAAATTATGCTGCTCTCAGTTTTCACTACTGGAATCTGCTCAATGCAGCATCTCAAAATTTCAAGATGAGCTGCAAAAGCAAATTTTGCTGATACTCAATGTATTTTCAATGGTTTAACAATCCTACCATGATTATTGTGTAAAGAGTTCTTTGTGGGAATATTATATCATTATATTTTCATTCACAAAACATCATATAGTGGGAGTAATAGACTACCTTTTAAGATGTATTACTTTAAAGTAATGGACTACCTTTAACTTAATAAACAAAAAATTCTTTGGCCATAATCAGGCCACATTAAAATGACATTTACTGTTTTGATTTGACTTTTATCTTACAGAGTCAAAATTTTTCAGCCATTAAAAATTAAAAGATACTTATAGCTTTGTTTTTCAGCCCTTACTGGAAAGACTATTGACTCTAACAATTCAAGCAAGGATAACAAGCAAGGAAGAAAAAAAAGGCAACCAATGAACCAAAAACTTAAAAAACCAAGTAAACCAGCAGTAGAATAAGCACATGATAAACATGAATCTGTCCTTCCCTACTTTCGACAAAAGAAAAGAAAAAAAAAAGCCTCTAATAAACTTCTTTTTCTGATTTTAAAATAGTACTTGAAAAGGAGACTGGCAAAGTTAAGAGCATGTACTGTTGATTGATCACAGAAGGCACATAAGATTTTCTTGCTCACATGTAATCCTTGTTTTAAATCAAACATCACAAGAAGAGTTTTTCCATGTGAACTCCTTTCACAAGTGGTAAACACAATCAGGACCCTCACCCTCATTTCTTCATAAAAGGGAAGCTCACTTGAATACTGAAAAGTGGACCCAAACTCTACGGGACCCATGGGGTGTCCATGCAAATACTCGCTCCCACCTGGGAGAGCTGCATGCTCACACATTCACTCTCTCCAAGTGCATACTTAGGAAGATGTCCTGAGCTGCAGACTGCATTAAAAGCACATCACAGACACATGATGCTCTGTCTGGGATACAAAAGACCTACTGGATACCTTCTGTATCATCTATTAGCTGACATATTGTTGAAGAGAAAAAAAATTACGTTTTTCCATTTGTAATAGGAAGATTCAACACAGAACAATCTTTCTAAGGAGTCATTTAAGACAGTACTCACTGCTATCCGCAGTATGGAAGCTTTCACGGAGGTCCATTTGTCCTGTCTGCGATCTATGACAAGAATAAATCCAATTCCAGCATCTCGTAAACTAAGTTTGGAGGAGGAAAGAAGAAAACAGGAAAGTTTAGTTAAAAATACAAATGTAACTCCTGGTTCCCTCACACAGAAAAGCAGTCAAAAAACAATGAAAAAAAAAAAAGTAGCTTGACCTTTTTGTGCAGAATTTTCTTCATATAAATATCTTAAATAAAGACACACTATACACCATTGCAAAGATGCAGCAGTCCCACAGCGTTTCACAGAGTTTCAAAATGTATTCAAATAATGAATTCTTCTTTTTCACAAAAAACAGTATTTACATTTATTGCACAGGGATTATTTCAGAAGAAAATGAGGCTGATTGGTTCTCCACTGTTTGGTGCTGATATAATCCCTTCCTCATGATGTTGTCAGTATAATTTCAAGATCAAAATAAAGCTGTTTTCCTTTCACATCTGCTTTTAACCTTCTGTTTGAATTGTCTTCCTCCTCACTGATACTTAAAACTCCTTAAAACCACAGATCCTTCTGATCATTCCATGATACTGCTCCACATATCTGAAATTCTCATATGCCTCCAGGTTGTAAACTTCTTCCTAGGTGCATTTTCACATTCACGGAAGCAAAAAAACCGTACGGCATTTAAACTCTTCAAACCATAGATGAGAACAATGAGCTCAGAGGCACTTCTCTGGAATGGAAACATCTGTGAGAGAGATTCTGCTCAAATCCTGCCGTACGGGTGACCTTTCTCTTTTGCCTGTGCTCAGCTGCATGTGCTACCGAGCCCTGACCAAGGGATGTGCTCCTGTTTTGTAATTCCCCATCTAAGCCAATTGTGCAATGCCAGCAGCAGCCCTTGCCAGCCAATCGCAATCAAAATGGAAACAGCAGGCAAATGCAAGGCAGACAGGCTCAGATTTATTGTTTTCTCATACATTTGCTCCTTTTTCAGTATATGTGCTGTATTTTTACATCTGGTGATTTATTGCAAGGCCTGCTGCCTCAATGTGTGACCTTTAGAAATACTATGCATCACTTAGTTATGGTAATATCTTAAAAGAAAAAATAAAAATCAACACAACAGAATGTTAGGATTCTTTATTCAAGATTGCTGAATCATGGAAACACCAGCTTTTCTTTATAAGATTATGTCAGTAGCATAATGATAAGAGGATATTCAGGAGGGTGAAGAACACAGGTACCCAGATGTGTCATCTTAAGCTGCTCTTCAAAATTACAGATTTAAACAGGACTCACAGTTTATTCCCTCTCTTTTACAAAATGCAGTATCTCTCAAATTTACATGCTTTTTAGTGGGAAACATGAACAATCATTAGAAATGCAAAGGAACCCTTGCTTTCTTTCAGAAGAAGCTAAGCAGTCCTTTCAGCACAGCAGAATGTTAGAAGCGATCCTCACTGCCCACATTCAGTGCACGTTACTTAACTCTTGCCCCTGGGTTAGGACAACACTGATAAACAACATCTGAGCACTTGCCTTGTAAGCCTTGCAGACAAGTCTTGCAGACAAACAGGGCTTTATAATAGCAATATGCTTCCCACTACAGTAAATTTCCATGATTTACTAAAGTTTTCCCTTTTCTTTTTCTTTATTTAAAGGGCAAGAGGAGGAGAGAGATCCAGACTGATTTTAGCCTCTTCCTGTTTCCCATTTAAAGGTCTCACAATTTTAACCTTTAGTGACTGAGCAAAATAAAATTATAATAGCAACCATGTGCCACAATAATCAGATGGCAAAACATACTCCTTGGGTGCACAGCTTTAATGTGGATCAATGGAGTAAAAAAGGTGCTACAGCTGTCCCCACAGGAGTCAGTGTGGATTTTGGAGTGTATTAAGACTCATAAAGAGTCTATTTTCCCTGATCAGTAAAAGTTCCCAGGAGCCCTGAAATCCTTCCATACTTCCTCAGAGAAAGCATAATCTCAGAGTACCTAAATGCAACATCTGTATAATATTTCAAGAAAATACTGATATTTCAGTCCAATATTAATAAAATTAAAGCCTCTGAAAGAGCATCAATAGGATTTCTCTCTAGGAGCACACGAAAATACAGGCTCAGCTGGGATCCCAGAAATCTACAGGGCAGTTCCACACAGTTAATCACCTGCCTCAACACCTGACAATAAGCAGAGCTTAATATCATTATCCTAGAAAAATAAAAAGACAAGGCTTACTTAAGTGGAAGAATTAACAAAGAAAAGCACATCTCTAAGATAGCCCAAAAGATGTCTTCAGCCAACCTTCTTTTTCCACTGGATCAAATAGAAGGATCAAATATCTTGTGTGCTTGCATGAATCAGCAAGCTCAGGTATAAAAAGCCAGGATTCCCCACTGCTGCCTAGAAGAGACTCGGTGGCAAAGTCTTGCGTATCTGACTTCAAACTGTTAACACTCCATTAATATAGACCAGTGGGGGAAAAAAAATACCCTGTTCCAAATCAATCAGGGTGGGAAAAGTATTTGTTATCTTGACAACAGTGCCTTGTTGCAAAGGCCTGGCTCTGGAGTCTGGGATCCAGCTCCAGCAAGTCACAGGCAGGAAGCAACAAACCAAACTAAGACATTGTGTACAACAAAGTTGAGAACATTACAAAGAGAACAAAGTCATGTATTCAAGAAAAGTAAATATTGAAAACAGGTCTGTTTGCCAATGTACCCTTGCTCTACTGACCTCTCCTTGCTGCCAGACACGCACCTGCATATGGGCTTGCAAGACACCTTGCAATACCCTCCTCCTTTCTAGGGCATAGGGTGAACGGTGCTTTGGAAACAAGCACATACTCAATTTTCTTTTGGCTCCTGATTTAACTGTGAGTGCCAGCTGTCCCTCTTCCCCTCAGCCATATTTATTACATTTTATCCTGATACTGGTTTTCCCCTACCCCTCCATGTGCTTGAGAGGAATGCATTTTGTCTTGTGCTCAGTGTCTCAGCAGAAGCCTGCTCTGATGAGCACAGCTCATCAAAAGCTCATCAAGCTTTTTTCTCTGCCTTGGTCCAGCTGCACTGTACTCATCAGCTTAGCTCACATCTTCTCGTGCTTCTGCATCACTCTCCAATAAACTTGTTTCCACCACCGACATTTGTCTCTCCCATTCATCACTCCTCATCCCAAGAGCAGTTCAAAAAGTCTTTTTTTTTTTTTTTTAATTTTAGACTGTCAGGATGAATGACATTAGTTCTCACCGCTTCCTGAATATCACAGTCCCTTCATCCTCCAACTGTATGCTATGTCCCACTCCCAGTATCTTCCCTTGGGTGGACACTTCCCTCAGCTGTAGTCCTGCCTGTGGAGTCCAGCAGCTTGTCTGCACTGCCTGCTGGTCAAGAGGTGGCACTTACATCCCACGCCACAGCCCTCCTGCTCTCAGCCCTGGGAGCAGACCTGGCTCTAGAGCAGCTCATCCTGCAATAACAGAGAAGCTCCTGCTCAGCCCCAGGATGAAGCAGGACACTTTTGGCAACAGGCTTGAGTAGTTACTTAGCATCTATGGCCTGGGATTTAGGCAGATTTCTTGACACAAAAGCCATCATTCTTCTGAGTGTCAAGTCTGAGTCCTTGAACAAAGGAAGTAGACACTTGAGCTTCTCAAACAATTGTCTCAGTGTTTGAAGAACATGGTGGATTTGTTCCCTGGCATCTTAGGAACCACTCAGCTGTTTTGGCTGAACTTTACATCATAAAATCAGGTGGCACCTCACAAATGGAAAGAAAATTTGGTAGAGTTGTAAATGACTAGAAAGCAACCCTTAGAGTGAGAAATATTAGAAAACCTTAGCAGAAACACCCATCTATTCAGGCTTCTTAACATTTCCCATATGACCTTTTTTGTCTTTAATGTATTAACTTGTATCCGGTGTACTTTCTGAAACATAATTTATATAAATTTCTAATTCAAATTTAGTATTTCCTTCCTTTGTTTCTCTCCTAATACATGCACAAAAAAAAAACCCAGACCAAAACAAAAAACCCAAAACATCATGGGATAAGCACTGCTCTTCTGTTTATTCACCAGAACAAAGAACAGAACATTTTTAGAAAGGCAGGGAACCATCCCTGCTTCTGCAGGAAATGTGTCCAGCAAACTCACAAAGGCCAGGTTAGAAAGGTAGAAAGTGGAGGAAGAGGAGCAGGGCCACAGAGGACAGGAGAAAATACAGCAGTGGGTAGACTTTCTGCTCAGGCCCCTCCCCCTGTCTTGGGGAGCCAGTGTAAAACCCTTAGGTTTTACAGTGTTTTTACAGTGTAAAACCATTAGGAGGAGGTGACAGTGAGACAGGTTGAAATACCTGCCCAACAAGCAGCTAGTTTTCCATGCAGAGCAGGAACTGAATTTTCCACTTAGTGACTCCTCAGTTTAGATTATGGGGACATCTCCTCTTTGTCTTGTTTGCAAGATGTATTAGCTCATGCACTTGGGGGAAAGGGTGGGAAGCTTATAGTACATAGGACTGTGGAAAGAAACTTCCCTCTGGGGTATGTGGAAGCAATTACATAAACATCCTCTGAAAGATCCTTGAATTTCTCTAAGTTATGGGTGGTGACAACTGCTACACAAATAATTTCCTATTGCTTCTACACTGCTGTATGAAAGCAGTTAGTATACATTGATCTCTGCTACTAATGAAACAAAGCAAATCTTTGGGTTCATCCCAGAGACTTGAAAGTATCAAACCTCTGCACATTTGAAATTCTGTACAGCATTTTAGGTTACATAAGTCCACTTATTTAAAACTGAATTTCAGCCTTAGAGCTTTATTATTAAACAGCTGGCCTACATGACAGTCAGGACTGTTCCCCACCTCAACTACCTCAGCATATAAATGGATGAGAAATTCTTGCTCTCAAGGGCTAAACAGCTATTTCCATAATAGGACTTCCATAACATTTTATGGAGAATTACTGCATTGAACAGAGAACCAAGGCAATGTCTGCAGCAATCTGTATCATAAACAACTCTGGTACCACCCTATCCTAAAGCTTCCTCACCCTCAGCACAGTGACACTCACACACCGCTTCAAAAGATGTGAGGTCCAGGGCACCTCACAAATCCCGATCTTTTTTGGCATACAACTGTAAACCTATGTGAGAAGGACTTGGAATTGGCTCACCCACTCATCATTGGTCACTTGGCTTAGGAACAGGCCATTGGAAATCAGACACTTAACGAGCAAGGTTGCTGTTTCCCAAGAGAAATTTTGCATTCTACACTTGCAGAGACAAGACACTTCAAACTGACTGAACCTGAGCTACCTCAAAGACTACTTCTCCATCTCTCCTGTTGCTGCTAGGAATGATTTCTTGGGGGGTGAAGGGGAGACAAGAATTCTTTCTTAATCATCAGTGTTTCACACACTAAAAAAATAAAACCACGAATGCCCAGCAATTAATGGAAACAGAGAAGAGTCACCTCCTTAGTGGCCCTTATAAGCTCTAGAACACAGTAAAATAATATAGTGAAGAATGTGGTATTAATGGCATTAACAAATCAAGATAAAAATCTCCAGAACAGCAACTAGGAAAGGAAAATAAAACAGCTAAGCCCTGTGGTGACATTTCACTGTACCAGTTTTATGCTGGTTTGCCAGTAAGGAAAAGGGCAGTAACAATTCACCTGGCATGGCCTTGCTGCACATCTCTTCTCCTCCTGCCCCTTATGTAGGGTAACCCACACTACTTCAATTTGATATTAGCTACCTCCTAGAGGATGCAATGTTTCCTAGAGCAGAAGAATTTAATGGGTTAGGAACTTGACACAAAAAAAAAGGAAAATTCAGCTGTAACATTATACAAAATGCAGCACCCAGCAACTAAACCGTAATTAGATCTAGAGCAGTTTCATTTTCTTACAATTCTTGATTGCTCGTTATTGTAAAGCTTGCTTTGTTTCAAAACTGGCCAATTCATCCATTTTTTTCCAGAAGAAACCCACCTGCACCTGCTGGGTATTTTAAAAAAGGCACAAAAAATATCATATTTGGCATGTACCCCTAATTTTAAAATATTTAAAAACTGCTTAATAATTTTAAAATATCTTGTACTCATTTGATCTTTAAATATTTTTATCTTATGACAGCTTCTTTCTCACAATCCAAAGTAAAACTACACTTAGGGACTTAACATCTTAAACAAACATCTCCAAGGAAAAGAAAGCAGACTTGTGCTTTCTCGAGTAAATGATGAAAATAGGTTGATATACATCATACTCCTCAAAGCTCCAGTTTGAAAGCCTCAGATATTGCAGGCTTTTACAGCCCAAAGTACCCAGTCTCACTGCAGAAGGTTCCTGATTAAAACAATTTAGAGATAGCAGGAACTGAAAAATAACTAGAAACCAGACACAGGAGCTCTTACACTGAACTTCCTCATTTCAATTGCAAAGCGAGCCTGTAGGTTTTAACACTATCTAAGCTGAATGCTGCTTTGTAATGCTGCTGCTATTCCACATCTTACTTAATCAGTTTTCTAGAAACCTGTACTTAAATTAGTACTTAAAAGCATTTAACTGAATAGCCTGACAAATAAAAGAAGTTATAATCCTTTAGAATGTGTTACAAACGTAACATTTTATAAAGTTACATAATGTTACAAATTATAGTCCAAATTTTCAATTTACAATTTTGATACTCATTAAATTATGTCATATGTAATCACAAAGTAATTACAGCCCTAAGACAAGCTGGACGTGTTCTGAAAGCTAGACAGTAAAACCTTCCCTACATTAACTACACTTCCTCTAAATTAGCAAACTTTAGAATTATATTTTCTATTTTTTTCAACAGAAAAGTTGAGACTTGCATTGTAATTGAGATATCAGTGGCAAAGAAACCATCTGCCAAGAAAATAAATAGAATGAATGAAAACGTTTTTCCAAAAGATGGCTGCATATACAACTGCATGTTGCTGTCATGGCATTCAGTCCCTTAGACAGAAAATAGCAGTTTGGTGCCAAGTTCTGCCACAGATGTAGATGTATGACTAACTGAGGTCAAGCATACCGAACAAATCTGAGGACAGAATTATCTCTAACAAAGGCAGCATTTATGAACACCCAGACGAAGCTCTTTGGCTACCTAGCAGACCTCCTGAGCCCCTAAAGCAAACTGGCGGAACATTTTGGCTCCCACTCAAACAGCGGGCCTGCCATCTTGTGGTGATACTCATTTGTGACATCTCAGTTCAGATTCCTACAAAAATCGCTTTCAGCTGAGGTGTGTAACTAGTCCATAAGTAATCAGTTCTTATTCCAGCAATATTTATGAGGAAAACCAGAAATTACAGGTGCATTCTATTTATGGTACATGGCACTGCATATGGGGCAAAAATAGGAACGTAATGATTAACACCTTCATACATTAATTCTATCATTTCAGACAGAATTAATATAGTTTTGGCTTTAGTTTTTGTAACCTTTATCTCTTCAGCTGAAAACACTGAAGAAGTCAGCTAGTGCAGAAGTGCTAGTGCTAGTGCAGAAGAACATGTCCATCTCTTCTGTCTCATTCAAAAGTCATCCAAAACAGACCCAAGGGACAGGCTCACCTCAAACTTCCTGAGGTGCTGAATTTAAAGCTAGCGCCTGGTGGTGTGGAAGTCTCTGCACTGCACCTGTCTCTCCATACCCTCATCTCTGGAGTCAGAGAAAAAGTTTGCCATTTACTCCTTACTGTGTTTAACCAGTGAGCAACCTGTACTGTGCTTCAGCACAAAAGAAGGCTCTTGATGTAGAAAAGTTTGTTCTATTTGATTACTGAGCCCTGTCACAGTCAGCTCAATGAACTGTAACTGTGGACGGCAAAACCCACTCAGCTCAAACTAAGGCTGGCCACTGTTCATGAAGAAACATAGGAAAGAGAAGGAATTCCAGCAGAAGAAATTTAAAATAAAACAGCCAGAAGTGCTGTTATAAAAGTGCAGCCTCTAGTGGTCTGTCCAAAATCACTGAATACCAAGTAAAAATTACTATATTTTAAGATCTTGGCACTAACAGCTGCATTTCACCCAACACAGCTGATGCTGTGACACTCCACAGCAGCAGCACAACCTGCAAGCAAGAAGGTACCATTTCTTATTGTTGCTTATGCTTCAAATCTGATTTTGAAAGTAAAAACTTTTTCCCCTCCCTCCACCCCCCCAAGAAACAACATGCATACTATTCTACAATCTAATTAATTCTATACTGAAATTCTGTTAATAGATATAGTTTTAAATGCACATTAAAAAACCCAAAGCATTTACACCATCTCTTTATTCTAGTTTTGATAGTTACTGCCTTCCCTTCACAGAAACAGATGAAGCTGCACAGGAAATTAAGAAAATCTGAGCTTCTGTGTTGGAGCTGAACCTGTTAAAGCTTCATCATTAGACAAGGTTCAGATAAGAAATTCGATGCATTTCCCTGCCTCAACTATGCACCTTTTTTTTCTTATTTCTCCACATTCCAGCTAACTCTCCCTTAAATCTTATCCAGGGTACCACTGATGAAAACCTTCTCTCTTTCCTCTCCTATTATGCTTACTTTTGGTCTCAGCTGTTATTGGTTCATGCCCCAGGCATTTCTAAAAACACACTGTATTGCAATTTTCTCAGGACTGGAGAACCATCAGATAACCAAAATTGCATTTTAGGATCTCTCAGCAAGCGGGCAAAGAAGAATTTAGATGAATGTTGGGTTGTGAGGTGGCATAAATAAAAACCATCATAGGCAAGTGGTTAAAATTTGCTCATGAAGCAGAAGAGATGAGCAGAATCATACCTGGCAGAGTGACACCATGAAAATACATGCCTTTTGCCACTTTATAAGCATAGGCAAGAATAATTACACATGATGTTATGTCAGTGACAGGAGATCTTAAAAGCCAGATAAACAGGAGAAAAAATAATGAGAGCAACTTCAAAGAGCTTTGTCTAAGGGGCTATTAACAATTCAAAACTTCACAATGATTGTAGGTCAGACAGCCACAAGCAGTTATGTGTAGCCCTATGCCTGTTCTAAAAATTCCTCAGTCACCACAGGACTGTGACAACAACAGCTCACTGCACTGCCAGCAGACCAAGAACCCACAAGGAAGATGGGCCACTACCACAGATGTCCTGGCAACAAGGCAAATGCTAATTCACTGACCAACAGGAGAGCTGCCCTCCAGCCTTGGTCCCAAAAGCAACCACAAGTCCTTATCCTGCACAGAACTAGGTCTCTTGAAACTGTGAGATACAAATCCCAACATATTTACGTGAGGGAATTCTGTCTCAAGCACTGCTTGTGTTCCTCGGCCAAATGGACAGCATTGGTACACACCTTATTTATTTTAAAATATTTATGCCAATTTATATAACAGCCAAGTCATACTTCTTTTATCTCCCCACTCAGATTCAGAGATACGGGCATCAGTATCTTCCTTGATTGGTCCCTATATCTGCTGTTTATCTCCTGTGCTCCTTTAGGTCCTCAAATCAGCCTCTCTTCCACTTTCAGCAACTCCTCCTTAACCAGACTGATTGGAAAACAGTAATGCTGGCTATATTCTATTATATATGCTGACCTTCTTTCTGCTCCAAAAAGCTTATGCTGTTGGGGGGGAAGCTGAGGGAATGTAGCCACGGTTAAAAATAACAACTAAATTGTCCAGGCATCATCATCTGCCTGGGCCTGGACATCTGCTTGTACCACATGCACTCACCACCTCTCCATGGTACCCATCAGCCTTTTTAATGATAACTGCATAGATTCATAGAATGACTTGGGATGAAAGGGACCTTAAAGATCATGTAGTTCTGCCTGCCCAGAACATCACAAGCTTTATCCCACCAAGGAACTAAAATCAGAGCAACCTTAATGCATTTTTGCAGGTAAAAGAAAAATTAATTTAACAAGTCGTTGCTTAATAGATCCTCTTTTAGTGTATGAAATTAAATAAAAGAGGAGTTTTTAAGGAAGAGTCATAATTTTCTAAATGGAAAACACAGTGTGATTTCTTCAGGTCATGCAGAGCTGCTTTTAGAAGGACTGCTTGAAGAAAGACAACAACTTTGAGGACTCATTTAGACTTAACTACAGATGGCTGAAGTAGGTCACGTTATCCTGGAGGGACAATTAAGGATAAATAGGTCAATAAAGGCAAAAGGGCTCTATGTTTGTTTAAGCTTAAGTAAATTGAGCAACAGAAAGCCTGTGTGACCCTCATTTTAGAACTATTAAGCCCAACTCCATAAAGCATTTTTACACCTATTCAGGACTGCAATATTGGAACTATACATATTTCCAGGACACTGCAACAACCATTAATATTATGGCATAAAGTATTGAAACAACCTTACAGGGAATGCTGCACAATTTATTTTAGAACTGTGCCATTACACTTAAATAGGGTGTTAAATTCTCTGAATTTAATACTGGACTAATAAAAACCCCTGTGTGACAGTCCAGAATTTTAGTAATTAACTTTCACAAATTTACAGTGCTTAATTTACTTTGTCTTATTAGCAGACTAAATTTACCACCGGATGGTGCGTGTCATATATACTACCCAAATCCTCTAAACCCTAAAGGTGTAAATGGGATTTAAAGACTGGAAAGGCTTTACCTGTACAGGGCTGGGCTTTAAGACAAGTTTCAGGCACTTATAAGGTACCTGAAAATAAGGACATTGAAACAAGTGTACATATTTTTAGACCCAGTAAAAATTCAGACTCTAAGTAACAATTTGGGCTTTGACCTTAATCTTATGCGGGTATGTATCTGACACAAAAGCTTTGGACTACCACTTAAGTTTAAGATAGAACGCTTTTACTTCAAACCTAAGACCTTACACTCCCTGTCTGCGTGCAGCAACATATGGTATTTACAACTGTTTGGCAGCTGTGCTCTGAGAAAGGAAGGGTACACACAGCGTGACAGATTTTGCTGGAAGTCCTGGGATATTCTCGTTGACAAATTTGAGGGGCTGCCAAGGTAACAGCAGGGTACAGGTTCCATATCTTCAGCCTGGATTGTAATCCCACAAAGAGGAGAGCAGGGAAATTAAGCACAGCTGACAGAAATATACTCTGAAGCTGCAAAGCTATTGCTCAGCACATCAATATGAACTGTCAGGGCAGCTGGTTTTTGGCACTGCTTTCCCATTTTGTGACGATATTCATCCCTGGCACTCCATAAAACAAAAGTGCTTAACTCTTAGCTAGTGGTGGGCTGCCCATTCAGTTTGCAGATAAATGAGCAAACACAGGCAGTTACCCTCCGACACTGGTTCTTCGCAAGGTCCGCTGGACCCTGATGGACTTACAGGCTCAAAACACAGCATTACCCCAACACTGCTGCCTCTGCTTTCAGGGCACAGTGGTGGATCTATGCCAAGGAGACTGGCCAGGCCCAAGCTGCGTGAGCCCTGAGCTCTCCCGTGTCCCTGACACGGAGGTTTGCTAGCTCCAGCAACACCCATGCCATGCTGCTGCACGTCCTTCTGGTCCCTACCTAAATCCACCTCATCATGCTTGGCTGTGCCCACACAGATCTGAACCCACTGAAAGGCTTAGCACACACATATCTCTTTCTGTTTTCCAGTGTTATCCCAAACAATAGGAAGCTGGTATAATAAACAAGGAGGTGTCTACCAGAAGCTTAGCAAACCCTAACTACTGAGCTTTTCAACTGTTGGACATCAACGCTTTCAGAGGTCATCTCATTCTGTTCCATTACTTGGACAGGATGGCTCCCTAGTTTCCCGCACCAGAGAGAACCAAAAACAACAGGATTTTTTAGAAAGCTACATGGTGTTCAAGCATTTGTAAACCTTCAGGGATCTCGAAGGGATGCTCTCCCAGCCAGCAAACTGATGGACACCTTTCAAAACAGGAAACTGCTGAACATGCCAAGTTAACCTGAGTTGTGCTCAAGATCATGCAGTAGGACAGAACGGCATTACAAAGAGAAGCTGTACAAGGCTCTGTCAGAATACAAGCAAAAAAGGCCCATGTATCATACTTAATCAGCAGCATGGGACTCAAACAGGCCATCAAAAACCATTCTGAATTTTCTAATCTACACTACTTATTTCTCCTGAAAGAGATTTTGTGTTTAAGACTCAGCTTTACACTTTTAAAATATTAGCTTTCCAATCTCTTGTGACCACAAAAATTTTAGCTTGCTTTCTTTGTTCAAAGATGAGCCTATATGAGCAGGAAAGAAAAGCATTAAAACTATACTCTTTTGTTCTCGTAAACAGCATATTGTTTTCTAATTGCAGTAGAAACTGCTAATTAACCAGAAGCAAAACCATATGTTGAAGAACACTGTGTAGTTAAGTTTTTTTTAACCACTGCAATTATATATTAATTTCTTTTGGAGCAAGTTCTCATGCTACTACCCATATTTGGTAAAGTCATATTCCAGCAATGTGTACACACTTAAGCTAATAAAATACATCTCAAGAAACAGCTGTGATGAGGAGAAATTAAATATGAATAACACCTGCCTTCAAGTACACTGCAAATCTTAAAAGTCAGTTTACCAGGATCAATAGGAAAAAAAAAAAACAACTTTCAAAACAGAGAACTCTGAATGCCCTGAAATTCAATATTCTTCCTTCAGCCTCAGTACATGTGGGATGTAAAAGGAACATTGCACAGCTGCTTCTCCCACTATGCAGTAAGAATTATGGTCTTTGGGGGTAGTTGGGCTTTTACTCAGCTAAGAGAGAAGACAACCATGATCTGCAGGGCCTTTTTTTCCTACCAAGCTCAGCAGTCATCCCCAGAGGACTCCCAGCTCTGCAGAAGGAGAATCAGACCAACTACATGGACATTACAGAATCTCAAATATCCCAAAAGAATGCAAGACATGGCTGACCTCCATTGAAATACAATTGAATTTAAAGTCGTCACCTCTTACAGACAAGTTATCTAGAGATATTACTGTATTCTATAACTCCATTGATAAGAACTATTAATTCATGTGGATCAATATTTAAATGTTAAGTATTTGTACCACTTCAGCATTTCAATTAAATTAATCTTCCTAGAAAGTGCTGCCTTACGTACTGCCAAGGATTCTCCTACTTGGGTAGCCTATGTATCTTTCTAAGACAATTCTCACCTTTTTAATAAAAATTTATCTTATATTTCAATAATAATAATAAAAAAATTATTTGCTAAAAGGAAAAACCTGCTTCAGAAGCATTACGCAGATACCTTACAACATATATTCCAATACCAAAACAGAAGTTATAAAAGCATTAGCTGCAATCTTCCACTGTCTATTGTAGTCATCCTTAATCCATTGTTTTTTCCTGACAAAGCAGCAGTCTTTCTGTACACGTAGTACATGACTGTTGTCACACATTATGTCAACAATCTGTACTGAATATTTTGAGATTACTACAAACCATGTTAGACGTCATATTTTGTCCAGCCATCTACGGAACACAAATTTACCTTGCAAGATTAACAACACCCACCTGAAGAATATGGTTCAGCTTTCTGCTTAATGTTATACAGTTGCACCAAGGTTAACTGAGTATCTTTAAACTGAGATGAGGTATTCCCTTTCCACTGTGTCCTTTCTTAACATCCTCACATATCAGGCATTTACACATCTAAGCACATGCTAATAGCTCTACTATTTATACTATGGCACTCCATGACCATCTAAGCTGATAGCATGCAACTTCTAATAGTTCTATTCCTAAATGAAACGCACCCCACGAGATATTTTTTGTTTCATGGTTAAAGCTTACTGTGAAAAGACAAGAGAAAGTTCACACAGAAAACACTTGCAAAACCCAGTGTTTAGATAATACAGAACAAGGACAGTAAGAGGTGACAAGCTCATGTCTATCTATAAAATTAGAAGGAATAAAAAGGTAGGTTGAGAGGTTTCAGTTTTTCCTCTTCTAACAAACTCCTAAGCTAGCCTTCTTTCACTTGGGAAGAGATCTTGAAAACCTGAAGTCACTGCTAAGATTTATTGTACCAGTAAATATACTATTGGGTGAACTCTACTGCAGAGGACAGAAAGATCTTCTTATGAGGCTCTTAATAGCTCCTTACTGTCATCCTCATGAAATATAGTTTCCCTTAACATATGACTCCAGGCAGTCAGACAATGTTTGAGTTACTGCTGCCAACCCCTTGCTGTGATCTTGTACAGGGCCAAGTAGAACAAGCAGTTTTCTGAGGAACTGGGGTGGCTCCAGATGTGTCTGTGCTCTGCAGTCTGTGCTCTTAGAAAAGTCCATTTCCCCTTAGTCTGTCAAACAGCCAAAAGACAGAGTTACATATCTGATAAACTAAATGACAATAACCTGGGAGAGCAGTCCATTCTTAAGAGCTGTGGGCTGCATTTCCACCTTTCTGTAAATCTGTACTCCTTACACCTCTTTTAACCAACTGACAAACTAAAAACTAACTGCCTCCACTTCCTTTAAAAGCCACTTCCAAAGCACCTAAAATGGCATCTGAACACTAGGAAATCAGGAAAAATCCTACCTTACACCACCTTTAAGAGCACTAGAAATATCCCAATTCAAGAAGAACTGCGGCACTGCCCCTCTTAGGGTTATACATGTATCAATATATGTAACATATCAATAGCAAAACATCTTTCACAAGGGGATGTATGCTGGCATCTGGCTAGTGTCATTTCTATAGTTTTTATTCCCATAAACCTGCACAAGGCCTCACAAACACAATTTTACACGATAAGCTTCCGACACTGCTAGTGAAGATATCAGTCAGGAATATCATAAGCCCTTTGAGATTTTATTGATTCTCAGGCACAAAAAGGTAGCACATTTATCAGTATCTTAACAACAGCATTATTTTTACAAGATCTGAAATTGGACTGTTATCACTTTAAACCTAGAGAACTGTTATATTCACAATAGTGAATATATATTCACAATACCTTACTCTTAACATCTAGACAGCTGGGCTATCTCCTTTGTTTACAAAGAACAGTCCTCTCTTTCGAAATACTTATGGATAAAAGAAACAAGAAAATCCTAGAAGAACAGCCAGACTTAAGGAATGATCACTTCTGGCTCCATACTCACTGAGTAATTGTTGTCAGGTAGGAGCAACTGACAGAAAAACCTTCAGAAAATCTGCTCCGATCGAAGTGGTGTGCTGGGATGCACTCAGTGCTCCCTCACTATACCAGATGCTGTTTGTTCTGATGAGAATTTCTCACATGAACCCCACTCTGTGCAGAAGTTCAGTGGGCCACCATGAAGCACACCACCAAGGACTTTCAAAAGGAGAAGCAGATGTGAATTTAGAATATAATTATTTGCAGAAACAGTACCCAAGATACGATCAAGGGATGCTTAGCACCATGCAGTTTAACCACCACCAGGATAAACAAAGAAAATGCAAAAGCTGGCTGTGAGCTTCAGAGTTTCATTCCCTGACAAACTAGGGATTAAGAAGTACAACCAGGAGGGGCTGGTTACATCAAGTCCAACTTGATGAGGGTGCACTCCATCTACTCTAGATCCTTGCCAAGGACATCAGAGAGCATGGATACATACAGTTCCCTGAGGAAATCTGTCTCCAGATAAAACATCAGCCAATAAACACCTCTCCTTGAGTCAAATAATCCAAGCACTTTCTTACCCACTCAGGAGCCCACCTGCCAAAATGTAACAACTCAAGGTGAATAGAAGAGTGCTGGGGGAGACTGAGTTGAAAGTCTTGCTTCGGGTGAGGCACAAAACATGCACAGCTTTGCTCCATTGATGCATCCAGTATTGTCATGACAGAAATAGGCTGGTCAAGCATTATTACTGCTGTTTAATTCATGCTGGCTACTCTCCATCACCTGATTCTTTTATGTGCCCAAAAATGTGTTTTAAGAGGACTCACTCCATAATTTTCACACAGATCAAAGTAAGGTTACTATAATCTCCAAACCTTTCAAGGATTATAAACAGCAACCTTACTATGACACTGGTCAGTGTCCTCACCACTCTCAAAGCAGCTCACCTTTTCCCAAACTCTAGATTTGCGTTAAGATTTCTCAAGAGATGCTTGATTTTGTCCTCAGCCATTGCTTGTCATTCTCCTCCTTGAACTCTCTTTCTGTACACAGAGGCCTGGGAGACACTGTCAGAGAAGATTGCAGTAAAGAACTCAATTGTTTCAGCCTCATCTTTATTGTCTGCTACTAATTTGCCCAGTCCATTCAGCACAGGTCCACATTTTCCTTGTTTATTCCTGTACTGCTAAAGCACCAGAAGTTTTTTCGAGTGGTCCATGATGTCCCTTTTTTCTTGTCCCTCAGCTCCAGGTGTGCTTTGACTTTTCTGACGCCATCCTGACATATGTGGACAATGTATCTACATTCTTCCCTTGCAGCCTGTCCCTGCTTTCACTTCCTGTATGCTGCCTTTGTATCTCAGCTCAGTCACAAGTTCACTTTCAGACAGTGGGGTCAGCCTCCTGTTTCGTCCATTCACGTTCCAGGATGTGCCATTCTTGTACTTGGAGAATGCTGTCCTTCAAAACTTGGCAGCCTTCCGCAGCAGATTTACCCTTCGGAACTGCCTTCCTCTGTATCCCACCTACCAGTTCCCTGAATAAGCCCAAAATTTGCTCTCTTGAAGTCTAGGGTGTGCACTTTATTCTGCTACTTGCCTTCCTCACCACCATCAAGATTTTGAGCCCACTATTTCATTCATTAACAGACTATCAACAAAAATCATTATATTTATTGGACAGCCCGTTGGTAACACTATTGTGCCCTCTAAGAGAGTCAGAATTAACCCTTGGGCCTGCTTCGCACTGTCAGGCAAAGCTCTGGAAGTCTGCAGACACAATACATTCAGCTAAGCCAGGGAAACTGCTCAAGTGGTGAGGACAAACCTCTGCAGGCAGATACAGAGTGTTCCCTCCCTGAGTAATATCCTGAGCAACATCCAGGAATTAGCATGTTCTGCCAAAATTATACATGTGCTCAATTAAAACTCTGAATATTGCATTCTAAGATACAGTGAAGACACAGGACGATATCCATCATGGAACCTATATCCATACATACCAGGAAGTAATTTTCTGATGAAATATAAATAGCAGCATGCAATTTATCTAACAACTACCTTAGAGAGCTGTCACTAACTAACACTTACTGACACTGCACCATAAGCTTAATTTTCTTTTTCTTTAATTAAATACCAAGCCTGACTTTTACACCACATGTAAGGAATCAAATGTGAAAAGTCCCTTAGCAGATAAAAGGTTATTTTCTTCTAGACAGGTGCTCACCTTGGAATGCTTGTCAGGTAGGTCAGGACATTCTGAAACTCTTTTTCAGGAATCTCACTGAAAGCTGGATAGTCTGGAAAGGTGATAACAGGGCAGCCATCTCCCCCTCTTCCACCTACAAAAGAAGCAGCAAATGTGTTTACATGCAAGTCTCTTTACCTAGACTGAAATTTCCCAGTAATCAAACAACTGCATTTTTTCTCTTTTTTTTTTTGTTTGTTTGTTTGTTTGTTTGTTTTGGTGGGGTTTTTTTGCAGGGTTATGTGTGGACAGTTTATTCTAAACAGTCTCTCACTTCTTCAGTGCTTAGGAAGTTTTATAGAAAGTGATTTGTTACACCCCGTTCACTACATCAGATTTTTTTCTGGACAAATGCCTTGGCTCCCGTGAGCAGTTCTGACACCAGATGGCAGTGCATCTTTCTTCTGGTAGACGTCAACTGCATCTAAGTAGAAGCAACCGGGAGAAAGAAAGCAACTAATTTAAAACCAAAAAAGTTAATTCAGAATTAAGTAGGCGAGTCTCTGTCTTGAACTGAACTCAACCCTCTCACCAGTTGGAACTCATTCATGCAACACCCCCTACCCTGCTCAGTGGCTGCTTTGCTTCCAGGTTGGTGAAACAGAAGGGGCAGAACATTAAAAGAAACGGGTGTAGGTGTTTCAAATGAGATTTCCCATTCCCAGATTATGTACAGAAGGTAAAGCAGAGGTGAACACCTACACTACAGTAGAGCTGCTGATGAGCTAGGTACCATTATATGTATCTTTCCTGGCATTTGCACCTCTGGGTACAATTCACAGACACAATGCTTCCTCACGCACTTCACACACATTCTTACATGAAAATGTAATAATTTCTTTTTAAAGGCATTATTAGTGTTTCATGTCTTTAGCAAGTATATATTCATAAAGACAGGTAGGACAAGGGGCTTGCTGTGCCCTTGCAACTGCATGAAGGTAACTCTTCTGGGGCAGCAGGAACTCACTGCTGGGAAGTTATCTTTGCTTCATAGTTCAACAGGAGAAGAAAAACAACAAAAAATTACTGTTATAAAATAAGAAGGATATTTTTTCCAGCCTTGAAATTCGGTAACTGTGCAGAAACCAGCAATAAACTGTATTAACAGCACCAATTATGAGAGCAACAGTGACTTGTGAAATCATTACCCACTTCCAGACCCTTTGCATCTAACCTCACAGGAAAAAGAAGAGAAATATTTGACCTCAGATTCATTTGATAAAAGAAATCACAACTTCCCTCCAAACCACATGTAATTAGAAGAGCTGAAATAGTGTCTTTATGTTAATTCGTGGTGAATCTGATTTCCATTTATCAGCTTACAGATGGCATGCTGCTGTCACTGTGAAGCTCTTGGAATCAAAATACATGAAAAAATAATGTGCTTTGGATGTATTTAAACAACAACAAAATGCAACTATTATGAAAATATCACAAGTTTGCAAATATGACCTTTATGACACATCCAAACATCGCAACACTGAGTCAAGGGAGCTAATTTTAGCTATACAAATATTCACAACACAAATATGTTAAGACCAGTTTTGACTCTCTTGGTTTTTGTTCACGCTCTCACAACTAAAGCATTTTCCTCTGTTGTTAAAAGCATGATAATGGTTATTTCTGTTCCTTATGAGGTGTTCTGCTCTCTCTAGGGTAACTATTTTTAGGCACAATCATACATTATTTGTGGTATCTTCTTCGGTTACTTGTTTTGTTCTACTTAATTTCTATAAATAGGACATATGAAACAAAAGAACAACAACAATAGACTTGCAGGACATGTCCTAAGAGCAGAAGTCTGGACTAGGATTTTCAGGAAGTTCCCAGACCACCACCGATTGTCAAGGGCAAATAGAGCCATCCTGCCTGGTGACTGCCTATTAATTTTCAGTTTCTAGTACAGTCATCTGTGGTTATCTTGGGTCAAGATGACTCTGTCCCAAGCTCTTAGAATCAGTTCTTCACTGATTTTTCTTTGCTGTTTCCCCGCTGGGCCACTTGAGCACAGATATGCCTTCAAATGCTCCTCAACTGCTTTTCCTTATCACAGCCCTGCTGCTCAAAAGAGTTTAGGGCAGAGTGACCTGAAATGCTGCACATAAGAGATTCTGTAAATTTCATCTTTAGCATTACTGACCTACAGAAGCTGCTCTTTATATTGCAACTTTATGGGCTGGACTCGATAATCTTGAAGGTCTCTTCCAACCTAGAGATTCTGTGATTCTGATTAAAGACATGGCCATCAAGGGAAGACAGGTCACTCTAGCCAAAGCAGCTGCTGCTTTAAAATGAGCATTTGTCAGAGAAATTTACAAAATGGCATGGGAAATAAAGTAAAAATCCTACATATTAATTGTTTTTATATTAAATATTAGAAAAAATAGTGGGATCACTTTTTAAAGTGTCCTTTATTTCTTAATGAACCCGATGCAGCAAAATTTTTTTCCTTTATTCAGAATAATTCTTTTCTTCCTCATTTTTCTTCACCTCTGCAAAAGCAGCATTACACAGTTCATAAAATTAGCTGTGTAAAATGTGATTTTCTTCTCTTCATCCAGAAATAAATCAAGCCACAGAACTTAGGGGAGGAGATAAAAAGTTTAGGAAGCTAAGAGGGGTTTTATTGCTGTTGATTTTGGTTTTAGTGAGAGGGAAAACATTCAACTGACAAGTACTGAACAATTTCACTTCTCTTATCCTTTTTGAAACACAGTTTTAAGGCAAAAAATTCAAACGTCTAATTAAAACTAATTAATATAATAATCTTCCAGCACCTCATAATTATATACACCTGATTACAAAAAAAAAGACACAGATGAATTTGTGAGTGCTACAACTCATGCAAGTAATTCAACACATACTGAGTAGTTTTTAAAATGAGTTACTGCAATTTTAATCACCATAAAAAAAATTAGTAATTTAACAGCAATATTTTAATAAATTCAGGTTGGTTGGTACAGTGACTACATCTAACTACCTCAGTCCTAACCTCTGGAAAATCACCTCTTTTGCATTCCCCTCTAGCTCAGAGTCCTGAAATTCCAGCTACAGCTGTTGAACAGCCTTAACTGATTTGCTCGACAAGTTCTGTCCACAGAGGCACGCACAAGCCTGCTCTCCCATTTTTAGTCTTACACAGGGATGCACTACACAACAGGAATGTAATGGTTTTAGGTGTTTTTAAGACAATCAAGTACCTGAGAGCCTTATGAGCATTTTCTTAGTCTAATCTTAGCCTTTTTTTTTTAAACATAAATTTCTGAAAGTATAACAAATCCCCTCATTTTTGCTTAAAAAAATTATGAGCACTGTTCTGACTATGAAAATGTCAGATTGAATGGATCTAGGGAAAGATGCCTTTACCTACGGCAGGGACAGCCTAGATGATCATTAAAGGTTCCTGCCAACCCAATCCATTCTGTGATTCTATGAAAATGATGAAATACATTCGGCATCATTTCTCTATGAAATATTAAACAAATGCCACTTGAATGCCAGCTTTTGTTTTTTGTTTATTGCAAAGAGCAGAAAAGAACACATCAGTCCTTAAGTGGGTGCAATCAGTCTGCAGACATATTACTTGACATGATTCCCAAGAATTCCTTGATGCTTGTCTTATAACATGAAGCTGTGAGAAACATTCTGCAGCTGAGAGGATTATTACTTTCCAGGCTACAAATGCAAGCACCACAGAAGTAAAGAGGACTGAAGCTTATTTCAGCAATTAAATAAAATAAAAACACCACACTGCTTTAAATTAAGTAGATCTGCTTCCACCCTCCTTCCGTGAACATGCATTAACAGAAAACTTTGGTATTACCTGACTTATACATGACTTTGGCAGCCTATTCACATGAAAATTCTTTAATAGATTTAGTGTCAAACAAAACAAATTGCCTTCATAAAATGGAAATTTTTAGTGGATAAACCGCGAAAATTCTAGCAAAGCTCTGTTAGGTGGAGCTCTTCTAAACAGATCTATGAGCCTTGGTCTAAGGTCAGTTTTTACAACACTGACAGCCCTGTGTTTTGGAGAAACACATATTTTAAAAACATTGTATTGTACTAGCTCCACAGGTTAGGCAGCAAAATGACTTAACTGTGCTTGGAAAATAACACTTCATGTTCCTAACTTTTGAACATAATTAACATCAGCAATATCACCAACTGCTAAAATTGTGTGTACCCAGAGCATCATGGTCTTGTGGATGAAAACATTAGAAAAAATAATCACGGGAAACTAGCTGTGCTATTGTGAGATGGGACTGGAAAAGTTTTCCTTAAGTTCCAGTGATTTAGCATTTATTCTTTATATTCTGCTACATCTAACTTTTCCCATCACAGTTGCTATGTCTTCTGCATTTGTTTTCTTTTTTATTAAGCAGGTTGGGTGATAGAGAAGTGCTAACCCACAGAAATTGCACAGCATTTTCAGAATTTCTAATCAAGAGGCATGTTAGTAACTTGGTATCTAAAAACAATCTCAAATGAGACATAATTAGTATTCTTTTCAATTTAAAAAAGTATTGACAGGAAAAACTACAAAACTTGCATGTAGTACATCTGCTAAAAACCACACACACAAGTGCACAGGCACACACAAACACAGAGAAAAGGGTAATTCTCCACAACGCTGTAAAAGACATGCTGGTTGTTTGGGGTTTCGTATGGACAGCAAAGTTTGAAAGCAGCAAAGAAACTACTTAGACTTACTTCTAGGAAGGATGAGTAAGAGATTATTTTGTAATGTTTCCCTAACTAGTCTGCTCCTGTTTGCATAAATAAAAATGTATTCTCAAAAGTACTCTGGCCACCCCCACAAAAAGGAAGTAAGTAGCTGGATATAATTAGATGACAGAGCAACGAGTCTTCTGGACTGACTCTATAATGCAAATGAAATAGTATTTGGACTATAAGAAAAAATATGACCTCTATGTTGATGAATGTGCACACACAAGATCCAAGAGCATCAGCCTTGTTGAATGGCTCAGATCTGCAACTTTAGTTCAAAAGATGCTGCTTAAAACTTGCAGTCCTGTCAAAAGTGAAGTCCTCATGTGACTGAGAGAAGGGTTCACTTCAGATTTTTTTTTTACTATTGTAGTGGTTCAGCTATTATGCTTGTGCATTTCTGATACGGAGTTTCTCCTTTCTGCTTGCATAATATGCTTAACTGGAGAATTCAGTATTTGAAATTACATGTAGATTTCAATGAGGGACTGGATAAAAGCTTCACTGCATATCCTTTGCAAAGAAAAACAGATTCAAGAGGAATTTATTAAAATGTTCTTTCCTTGAAATGAGAAGTTTTACTTGCATAACTTCACAAGCTGCATTTTGCTCAGGCTGATCAGCAAATATACTGGCTTAAAAATTGGATTGCAATACATAAATTTGCATCTGAACATACTTGAACTGGAAATCTCTTAGCCAAGGTTTCACTTTTTCCCTTTATCTATTCCTTTACTATATTTTTGCTTTGATTTTTTAAGTCTCTACAGACAGCAGGTTTAGCACAGTAAATGAAAACCAGTAGTTAAGCTTACATGTCTGCAAGGCAAAGACTGCTAAGCAATACCTCTTCACTGTCCATACACAACATAGATACTATCTATATTATATCAGCAATAAAAGTAAGGCCGATATTTTTAGCTAACTGTTGCAATGTATGTAGTACAGGATCCACTCAGAAATTCTCCAATGTAATTTTACAGACTCAGCAGCCAGAGCTACTTCAATGGGAACAGTTTGACCAGTGAGGAGTAGTCAGGTCATTCCCACAGAGGAGAGCAAGAGCACATCCGAGAAAATAAACTTAGACAAAGTGAGATACTATTTGCAATGACAAAGGTATAAGCATATATGTGTATATTTATAAATCAAAGGTATAAGCATTTTGAAAGCTAGTACCAATGTTAAATTTTTCAATGGCAGGAAAAACAGCTAGGAATCAATAGACAAAAATGCAAATAGCATGAACTCATATTTGTATTTCCTTTAATGGAAACACTTCGAAGTTGTTCAATGTATAAACAGGCATTCAAAGAAAAGGGAGTAAAATAACTGACTCAGTGCTCATGGTGGCCAAGAGTCTCATTTGCACATCACATAGCCTGAATGATTTAAGATGCATATCAAAATACACAGGTGTCTGTATGCTCTTCTCCATCTACACTTATTTTAACACACCTGCACACTGTGGCGGCAGACACAAGGCTGGGTGGGTATGAACGTCACACAGTAATCATGGGAAGAGAAGATACTTATGAAAGAAAATATATAACATGAATGAAAGACTGTGAGGAATACGTAAGGAATACATTTTCCAGAGACTTTTAAATGGATCTTACACTGTCCTTCATGGGATAAAAAACAAACAAGCAAAAACAAAGGCAGAAGATCCTTTTAAATGTGGAAGAAAAAGTGGTTGCACTAACAGTAACTAAAGAAAGCAAAGGTAAAAGAGGTGAAACACTTAGTATAGTCTAGCAACAGCAGAAGTAACAATTTTAGCCCAGATAAGGACCTTGTTCCACAGAAAGAAAATACTCAGAGGCAAAACGTAAACAACTGTGCCTGAGGTAAAATATTAACTTCAGGGTTCATAAACTTTCTGCGTGAATGACTAATTAGAAGCCTTGTCCCCAGCTTGCCCCACCATTAGATTTAAGCTGAACACAACTGCATACTCACTGCTGAGCAAGAGCCAGTCTGCAGGAGTAGTGAGCACCTTGATTTCATTGCACTTTGATATTTTTACTGACAAATTAGTGGAAGTTTTCACTTAATTTTGTTTCGTTTCAAGTCTAATTTAGGTGTTCCTGCAGCATTTCCATTACAATCCAGCACAATAAGGGACACAAGTAAGAAGTGACCCTGATGTAGACCAAAACACAGAAAGCAGCACGGGAAGGGATACAGCCTCTAGGCACAGAAGCAGACTGGGTTTCATTCCCTGTTCAAGCAAGTGTCCCATGAGACCTAGATACATCCTATTAGAGAAACTTTCACCTAAAGCAATTCACCTTGAATTGCTGTTAAAAAGCCAGCAACTAAAATCAGAAATGTATCTAAGACATTCAGCAATACCTCCAAACATGCTATTTACCAAAGACATTAGTAATCTATGGACTTTCATTTTAATGAGTTTTATGCCATGTACTTAGATTCTACTTTCAAGGCAACAGTAATAAGCAAAAGTCCCATTCACACACTGGGAATGTCTTAAGTGGTCTTAGAGCAAAGCCCCTCTAAGATCAACTGTAACAATAAAAAATTGCACATAAATCAAGTATCAAAACATTGGCTCTGTTCCTTCATTCACAGAACCTGTAAAACCACTATTTGGTACAGTACAGAGAATTAACCCCCAGCATCCTGCAGGAGAACATTAGGATAAAAAAAACCTCATATTCCAAAGTGAAATGAAAATGCCTAACACACAAGTTTCCCAAGAATAATAAAATACAACAATTTAGTCACAGTAATGCAGCCGACCTATTCCTTGAGGCAAATAAAACAAAATTCTAATTGACATGAGTGTGAATAGATAGAAGAAAATAGAATGAGGAATATCTGCTCTTACTAAGCTCTACTGCCAGGTGGATTTATTGAGTGCTGAAGACACTTGCGGATTTGTGAACTCAACAACTCGTCTACCACAGTCACCAGTTTCCCCCTCACTTCAGAGGGGCAAAATATAAACCCTGCTTATAGTTTCATAGATAGGGTGATTCTTGCATAACACTCTTATGAGACATTTTCTGCCCATGGATTAGAATGAGCTTGGAAAGTCAAAAAAATAAATTTCCAGAGAAGAATTGTAGCTTAAACACTACAATCTCAAATGAAGCACGAACACCCAGCTTCATAAAAAATATCTTATTTTCCAAGTGCTACCATCACCCCACAGAAAACACAGTTTGCTACTGCACACCCACAGTTTAGCTTGTGTAGCAGAAATAAATCATAATTAATAGTTAACTGTGAGTATAACAAGATTCAATGAGTATAACTATGAGTATAACAATTTCTTGCCAAGTAAAGCATTACATTGTTTCATTCCCCTATTTCTCTGGATCCGATGCAGGATGGGATTCAGAGGGAGAGGGAACAGTCATAGAGTCCAGCTGTAGCTCAGAGAAGTAAATTTCCTTTCTGCTGAAGGATGCAGGGCAGCTCTGCAAAGCCACTGATGCTCTCCCTTTTTGTGTATTGGAGGGAGGGCACTACAGGGCCGTAACTCCAGCAAGTTCACATCTGCACGCTTGCAAGAGCTTTTACAGGCAGAAGACAGGAGAACAAACTCAGAAGCTTATCAGACACCTTGCTCCACTCAGCGTGATCAGTGAGCAGAGGCACCATCTCCCTTTGCCCATTATCAGCCAGCCATGGGCTCAGCGTGGAGATGGACCAAGCTCAGCAGCCAACACTGCATGGCACAAACACAGCCCCCATCACCAACCTGGCACAGGTCACCCAGGGGCAGACACTCTTTGTGCTGTGTGCAAGTGGCTGTGCTGTTTTTGGAGACAGCCTTATACCCAAAAGCAGGTTCCTTTGCAGAAGGCAATCAGTGATCCCAAGTCAAAAATCCTGCCCAGAACTCGATGCTGCACTTGTCTGAGCCCAGCACTGACGCTGTGGGGGAACACGGTACCAGTGGTGCTTGCTCCACCACTTCGGTCACGACCAAGGCGTCAGCTTGGGCTTCAGTATCAAACGTGACAGCAGAGCCCATGGCAGCTGGGGCTGTGAGCTGAGGACTGCAAGACCACAGCAACCACCAGAGTGTCCATGCTGCAATCTCCAGTTAACTGGAAAATTACGTGTCATATAAAAATTTCTATTATACTTTAAAAAAACCTTTTAATAAATCCTTAAATAACAAGTCTTAGTGGCCTGAATTTTGAGTTACTCATTGATTTCTCATATAAGAGTCCTCAGAGACTGTGAAAGGACAGCAGGCTGAACTGTGCATCTAAGCAATGTGTATAGGAGGGAATACCATAGTCTTACCTGATAGATAAGCAAATTGTTTCTTTAATTGGTCCTGAATATCTGCAGCATAGAGGGGAATGATATCCTGATGCATGATTTCATCTGTGAAGAGAAAAAAAAATTGCATTGCAAAGTCATTTTATGCAAAATTTCACACCACACACTAAAAAGCAATAATCCCTAAAACACAAAACTCAAAACCATCTAACTTTTGAACAATACGTGAAAATCTTTGAAGTCTTTCAAGTGTTTGCCAAGGGCAAACTTTTCTTTGACTAGCACACTAATAAAAGAGGAATTTACATTTACTGACATTTAGAAGCAGTACAGAACTGTCACTGAACATTGTAGAACTAATATTCCTCAGGAATGATGTTAAACAGTGGGATTGTTACATATTAAATTTAACTTTTATTAAAATCTTCTCAATCAAACAAAATCAAGAAACTTATGATTTCTCTAGCTTGTCATCTAGATTCAAATACCCAAGGCAACAGTAATAAGCAAGATTGGTAGAACTGCCTTGGAAGTACATCCTCCTCTTGAAAGCACATCCTCCCCTTGAAAGCACACACACACACTACCTCCACACTGAAAAGCAATGCTTAAGCTCTTATCTCAGCCCTTCCACTTCAGCTTAGTGACAACCATTCTGCTTGCCCAAGCCTTGGTTTTCTGTCCCAATGTTTCAGCAGAGGCATTTCCCACAGCATGTTTCCAGAGGTCAAGCAGAAACCTGAGTTTTGCTGATTGCGACAAAGACTGCATGACAGAGTTGCTTCATTCATAAACTGAGATCTCATTTTTTACAAGGAAACAAGAAGTTTTACTCTTTTGCAATTCCTAAAAAATAATTATTCTGCATATTAGCCACATTGAAAAGTACAGAAGAGATAACATAGCTTTTTCTTTAATTGGTTATGAACATTTCTTTTAATTTGATATTGTACTGACTTGGAAGTTTTGGGTTTTAATGTACATTGAAATGCCATTAAGATAGGTTTTGACACTGAGAGCTCTGAATCTGCACAGGAAAAGTAAAAACCTAAAACTGATGTAAGGATAAGTGTCACTTGCACTGAAATACAAGCTGAATTAGAGCTCTGGTCCTCAAGGACTTGCTGTCACCAAGGTCTTTCAAATGCTAGATCGTGAGCAGACAGACCCTTCTATGAGCAATTCTCACATATGTAAAATTCTGAGAACTGCAATTATTTGAGAAAAGCAAAAAAACCACTTTCAGTTACTTCTTCCAGATAAGCAAGAACTTATACTGTGAAACAGAACTTCTCTGTTCTCTGTCATCCCGTTGGGCAGAGGAAGACCCGTGACCACTTTCAAGGTCACAGACTGATCAGAGCTATTTTCCTGCATCCGGCAAACCCCTGCCTGATCAGAAGACCTCTGCATACCATGCTGTCAAATCCATAAGTGGATACTTTTAACTGTCAAGTCATATTTCACCCAGACTTTCAGTTATGTCACCATTTCAATGTTTTCAACGGAGCACTGAACACAGATGTTTAAAAACTCCAATCTCAGATGGCCAAGTAATTTCCAGAAGAGGAATACCTCACTTCCCCAAAGGAAAAAGGATTTTAGAGTTTATTTTTGCTGTCTGTGCCTCATAAGGCACAGACAAGGCAACACAAGGCAAGACATACAAGGACACCTCCTGCAGCAGTGTTTAAAAAACTACACAGCCCTGATTCTGCAAGCTAATACCTGCAGGTGGACCCATTAACCGGAATATAAACTCTTACAGGATTAATGCTAATTTTTTGGTGGGAGACGGCAAAATAACATCATCAGTCTATAAAATGCCATCCTGGCTTAAGTCACGGGCAGACATAATTTTCATTGCTGCATAGCATGGCATGTAGTAAAATAGGTGAATTTTGCATATGTAAGTAAATACATGACACATTACACTCTTGGAGGCAGGACATTCCCAAGGAAGATAAACTATTTATGTATCATTACATAAGGATCACTATTTCCCCATGTAGCTCTGTGATCAATCCCACTGTGCCAGGTGAATACCCAAGTCTAGATATGATTGCTCCAGTGTTCTCTCTGATAGGAGCAGCAGCTTTTGCCACTCATACACGTCAGCCCCATCACACTGGTCAAATACTGCTTCACTGAAAAGATAATCTCTTCCTCCCCCTGGTTTTAAACTCAGTTTTAACTCAAATGTAAGAACCCGTACGTTTGCAACTGGAGGAGCAGCACAGTGTGTCCACTGACAGACACCAAACTGCTCTTCCTGCTGCACTCCCCACTACCAAAGCCATCTCATCTTGCTCTTGCTGATTTGGTTTCAAGACATACCTCTAAAAGCCAAGTATGCACTAAGATCAGAGCTGATTTTCAATAATTTGAAACAACCAAGATAAGAAATAGCAGCACAAAAAAAGTGCAAGGAAATGCAACTCTTGGAATTGCCAAACAGGTTACATCCAGCAGCTTGACAGGATACACGTGAACCCAGTATTACCACCCACAGATTTAGCCAGAAATCTTTCTTCAGTATGTTTTCCTTCCAAGGAGATGCAATTGTAAAGACTCATTGCTCTGTACCGTTTCCGTGACTTTTAGCACCCCTCTGGAAAAGAGAGTTCATCACAGTTTGTTTGGGGTTCAATCTGATTTCACTTCAAGGTTGTTCATCATTACTTCAATATGCTATTTCTTTAAAAGGATAAGGCAACAAAAGGCATACATGCTAAATAGACTGTGAGAGCACACACGCCTTACTCTCATGGCCTTTGGAGAAAATATTTTTTTGGAAATATTCTTTAAATAGAGAACCTGCCACCTGCTACATTCTTTAGGGATCATTTCCATTTTTGTAAAGCTAATTAGGTGCACATTAAAATACAGAATTACTGAAAATCTGCTCACTGTTTTGTAAGGAATTTTTATAGGATCAAATTCCACTTGTACTTGAATAGATTAAGATTCATACAGCCCATTATTTTCCCTGTTCTATCTTTTCTGCTTTACACAGTATTTTCAATGCAGAGACCTAAGAGTATGTCTGTTTTACCGTACCCAAAATTCATCGCTGAAAATATTTGCTCATATCAAAACATGCTTGAACATCCTGTCTTTCCTGAGGACCTCACTTGAGAAGCTTAAAAGAAAGCCCCTGGGAATGATAGTGCATCTGGTATTGTAGGTGATAATAAACAGTAAAATAAGGTTCTTTAAAGTTAGTACGGCTTTTTTATTATTATTATTTAAACCCCAACACATAAAATAGCTGGGAATGTGCAAAGATTTTTTTAAGCTGACAACTGGAGGCTCTTTTAAAAAATCCTCACATTATCTAGTATTCAAATTATGAGTGTAAGAGAGGGCAGAAGTGTCATCTTACTAACATAAAGGAATCAGTTAAATATATGGTTCTTATTACAAAAAGCCTTGCTCACTAAAAATGTGAACCACAATCGTGCAGATATATCATCTTCTAATTCAATTTAAATCTTGCTTTTATAGTCCTGTCTCAATGATAAAGGATAATGGCTTAGAGGGACTTGACCCCATCCCATCAGAAGCACCTGACTGCATGTCAGATGAAGCAGGATGACAGATTTAAGCACGAGGGCACAAAGATAACTTGTGCTTGAATTACCTGGTGCCAGCAAGCCCTGAAGAACTTGGGATCTGAGAAAACAATCAATGTGAATTAAGTCAAGAATTTCCCTTATTGATAAAAAGCTCCTCTTTCTTTTCTGATCAAACTAAAACTCATCATCATTTGTAGTTTGTCTGACATGCTGAAGTAAACCCATTTTCACAGAAGACAACATTTGAGTGGACTCTGAACTGACTGCACCCACATTACACACAAGGAAGTCTCCCAACATGACTTGTGGGCCTCCTGTAACCAGTTTAATAAAATTCCCAGCAAGCCAGCTGCAATTACACCACCCTTTGAGTAGTTCTGCAGGAAATTCTATGGCCATTACTTTATACTGACTTGAAAGCCAATCTATTTGTACACATCCGGACACAGTTACGCCTTTCAGCACAGATCCCAGCAGCACATCTGAAATCAAATGACAAATAATTTTTCTTCCTCCTCTTTCTTTCTAAGTCTGCAAAATTTTCATGAAAACTTGTCTGTGGCTTCTCTATGAAATCCATGGCTTAAATTGAAGAAATATTGTATTTTCCTTAATCAGTTTTGCTTTGCTTCTCCTCTGGAAAATCTTACCCACCCAAAGAGTTGAATGCCTTTTGTGAAGGGGGTCTTCATTTGAAAAATCTCTTCGTTAAACCACCCTCCCATCTGGTAATTATAAATGCAAGACAATGATTGTCAGACCAGTCCCTTCATCTCTCTCAGCCCCAAGGGAAATCTTTCATTTCCTCATTCCTCCCTCTTCATCTTCCTCCCCCGACCACCAGTACTAACAGTCAGCTCCTTTGTGAAGCCCCCCCTCCCCAACCAGGGAAGAACCAGAGCAGCAGAGATGGTGCACAGAAGCCCTCTTCGACTCTAAGCCACCTAAAACTAATGAGCTGCTCAAGATGCCAAGTGAGCTTTCCAGCTTTAAAAGTGAATTTTAAAAATCACTGCTGATTAGTGACAATGCCTGCAAGCTCAGTGCTTGGTATGCTCAGGCACAACAGCTGCAGATGAGGCTCCTCAGGTCCTCATGCTATTTATAGCCACACTGGGCTGATGACAGGAATTTCTGTAAGTGCTCATAAACAAAGATTTCAAATCTCACCATTTCAAAATACCTTTAGGAAAAGTTCATTCTGATTTGACTACACCATCATTAAAATGATGGACCAGGAAAAGTGAGTGAATAAATTCAGAAATTTTCATTCAAAACACAGTTGTCTGTTAAAGTGTAGTCGGGAAGGAAATTATCACTCGGGCAAAACAGTGCTTTTGCAACTTGTTTGTTTCTGGTCAGCTAAAATATCCTGAACAAGCAGAAAATGCAAGTTCTTTGCTTCTACCAGCATCCCAATTGCTGGGACAAAGAGATATAAAATAAACTAGTGCTCCAAACTGCTTCATATGGCATTAAGTGTCAAATAAACATTTTAAATTATATAGTTACATAAGAATTTTACTTTTAAGAGCTTTACAGACTACAGCTAAGCTCTATCTCCCATTTTTTCTCCTAGTTAGAAACGACTATTTCCTCTCAAAAGCCGAAAAGGTATGAAAAAGGTATGAAAAGCAGATCCTTAAGCTGAGATACCTTTTCTTTCAATGCTCTATAAAAGTTCCACTTCCATAGCATTGCTAACATCAGTAAATTTTCTAAGACTGTCTGGCCTGTTGTTACAATATGCAGAGAACAGCATTACTATACACGCAGTACTCCAACAGGCTAGGATGGAATCCCATGCATCTTCAGTGTTAAGTAAGGATCCTGAGTCAAGACTTGGAAGTGGTATTGCCAAAGAAAATCTAAAATCTTAGGAACAATATTCCCTGTACTATAAGCCCAGGCACAGCGAACACAGGCACTTCTTGTTTGGGCAGTGTTTTAAATGTCTAGTGCATCAGAAAACCTGACCAATCCTTCACAAAAGCCAGAAATTATATCTCTGCAACATTGCTCATATTTCCTAAATTTTGGTAATATTTAAATTATTTCACTGAAACGAAACTAGGTAATTCTGTTTCATTGATCATACCTGAAGAACACCCCAACCACTTCAAGACACACAAATTAATCCCCAAAGGCTACAACTCCAGAATTTAAATATGAGAGGCAGAAACTTGTCATGGGTTAAAGAACAAAAAATAAAACCCAACATCTTTGTATAGAAACCTACTGAACCTCCTACTTTACTTAGATAATTTCTGCTTTCTGCAATCACAATATCCACCTGTTTCTTCTTTGAGATCACAGAGTTAGGGATTTGGCACAAGACTACCTACTTTTGAGAATTTGGTTTCAGGTAGGGAGATTAAACACTGATCCTTCCTTTAAAAAATGAAGTTTTGAGGTATGCAGCAAATGCAAAGCTGTTGGCTTGGCCCAAAATGACAGGAGGTGTAACAGTTCCCATTTTCTTGAGTCGAATTTTTACATACCTGCTCAAAAGCACACTTTGAGAGCCAACCAAGATTTTGGTTTCTTTCAAACTGTAGTATTATTGGATTTGACTGCTTATTATACATGCCAAAGTATTTTTTTCTTCTTCCACCTCCCCTTTTGTGAAAGGCAACAAAGTTCTTTGTCTTATTTTGCCAAAATAACATCCCCTCAAAGCACAAACATGAGAGGAAATACAACACCCTCCCTTTCATATATAATAGATGCATTCACAGGATACTATGAGTGCTAAATACGACAGCTTCTTCCTCCTCTGCTTCATCAGTCACACCTACTTGACACACTACTCTGTAGCCCACAGCTTGTCAGGGATCACCTTTAAGTTTGGATATGGCTTACAAGAGAGACCAAACACTAGCTGATCTGTAACCAGAAGAAAATGGTGTAATAATTAGAAAGTCAATCTAGGGATCAAACCCAAACTCTAGTATTTCTTTGTTCTTGAGGAAAATCCAAAGAAGACAAAAGGTGAAGGGGTGTGAGTTGCAATTTTGCAAGACATCTCAAAGTGTTACCAGTTACAGCATCTAATCTGTTTTACCATGCTTTTGCTGCGTGCATCCTCAAATGCGCCCATTCTGTTTTGGTGAGAAAGACACATTCTTTGTGCTATTTCAAGTCATAGTAATCACTCTCCTTCCAAACTGAGAAGTAAGGGGAACTTAGAATCATGCCACACAGCCATATTACAGCCTAAATTTGTATTAAGCACAAAATGGGCTTAAAGCTAAAGCAGCATCAGTGTCAAGTGTACCTACTCCCCAAATGTAGGATAAACCTCATGCGTACGGCATGCTCTTACTATTGCAACAACAATATTGCTCTCTTCTTTCCAGGATGTCCTGAAGGAAGCCAAGCCTGCTGGTAAACCCTTTTCTGTTCTTGCAGGATAGTTTCAGAATGCTAGGAACCACACTTAAATATTGCCAAAATTGCAGCATTGTTAACTCCCCAATACTGCAATTCATGCTGAGTGTACAGAACAAAAATACGTCTGAAGTATTAGATGTACTTAGTACTTACAAGCAGCAGATTTTGCAAAAAGCAAAGGTGTTTGTTTTTTTTTAATGGAGAAATAGTAGATAAAGACTGAGCAGTCGAGAATGTTCCCCTAGCCAGGACTCAAGTGATAAGAAGGGAAGTGACCCAGATGTGTCTCACTCAGTACTTTAGCAAGGAAGCCTCTATGGAATAACAAAGACATTAGATTTTGCCAACTGCATTTTAGTAAGATTTAATGCTCTGAGAAAATTATTACAGGAATTTTGCTTTCTAAATACTAAAGCTCTGCAAAGAAGTGGAAGTCTTCCAAACAGAGAAAATAGAAAGATGAACTCTCAACAGAAGAGCCACATGCAAGCTAAAGGACTCATCTTCAGTGAGCCTTAAACACTAATGATGCAATCACTCAGCTTAAACACATATGCTGAAGTGGACGTGTTTCAGAGAATTAAACGGGAGGTTTGTCTCCACTGAAACCACCTGCTTTCAACTCTTTCTCTTCAGAAAAATATGTATCTCAAAGCAGGCCCCAAAGCTTTAACTGAAAAGTCAACACACACAGGACTCAGCTGTATGAATATGAATACCTGGCAATTCTACTACACAGAATGCTATTTTTCTGTGTTATTTTGGAAGCGTGGTAAGATTTTAAACATTGAGTGATTTTTGTTTGTTCAAAAAACAAAAACCAAACACTTTTATAAAGCAGCAAAGTGGTAAAATCTTATTGCTTATTGTACACATCTATTCTGGAGATAAATTATAGCAGTGCTAACAATTGTGAGGTTGCACAGAATGGGTTGGGTTGGAAGAGATCTTCAGAGCTCATCTCGTTCCAACCACACTGCTGTAGGCAGGGACATCCTCTACTGGACCAGGCTGCTCAAGACCCCGTCCAGCCCGGCCTTGAACACTTCCAGGGTGGGGCATCCACGACTTCTCTGGGCAACCTGTTGCAGTGTCTCACCATTCTCATTGTAAAAATAATTTTCTTCTGTATGCCCAATCCAAGCCTACCCTCTTTCAATTTAAAACTAGTGTTCCTTGTCCAGTCATTGCAGGGCCTGGTAGTAAGGTCTTTCTTGACTATTATAATTTCAATAACACAGAGGACGGTGAGAATAACTTCCAAGAGACAATGTATTATTTTATGGTACACACAAGTACAGTTTTTCATGTAACTATACATCTATAAACTAAGGTTTTGAAAGGGAATGTGTGAGTGTGAGAGAGAAAGAAGGACTATGTGTTCACTAAGAGGCTTGTTTAGAGCTGTGTACTAGTTTTCAGCTAAAACATTTACTTGTAAACTTCCCAGTATTTAGGACTCTGATTACAGATTACTTATAAAGAAGAAGTTGCTGAATTCATAACCCAGCTGGCTGCCCTACCTTACCACACAGATGACAGAGTTGTTAATGCTCTTGAAGCACTGTGGCTTACTGAATAGCGCCATGAAAAAGATGAAACATGTCATGCCCATCTAAAGCACTGCAAATATGAACTACTTCAGGTAGTTCAGAGGCAGGACATGGACACAGTTCAGTATCTCCCATAGGCAGCTACAGAATCATTTAGAGCAATACAGTCAGCCTTGCTGAGACCTTTTCCTTCACTTAACTTTTCTCCCTTCTGCTGACTGTAGGCACAAAAAACACTCCATACAAAGCTCAGGAGAAAGAGGAAAGAACAGTGCCATGGAATGGGACAACATTTCTGTCCACTTTGAGCAGAACGTTCCAACAACTCTCCAGAAAGAAATGATGTCTGGCACACTGAACATGCCCACAAGAAGTGGTGGCAGTCAACAGATGAGAATCAAGCCTTGGCAGTTGCTAACAAAAGCCCTGCTCACTTATTTCCCAGTGATCAAATGCAAATGAAAACACCCTATTTTAACCTTGGCAATTTACACACGTAGTCCTGGCATGGCTACATAGGCATCACCATGATTTGACACAAAACACTCCCTGGTTCTACATTCACGGTCTCCTACAGTAATCAGTGGTTTCCTAAATCCACCCCTCCCCTCTCAGGGGTGCAGATGAGGATGCACATAAAGAACAAAAGTTACTCAGGCTGATTACTCCACCCTTTCCATCTGATTATCCTCATCTTTCTTAGACCTTTCATTCATTCCTCCTAAGCAGCATGCCTTTTAGTATTACCCCTGGTAGCATCAAGCACTGCTTGAGAACCAGAGCACTCAGACTCACGTGTTGGTAATTAGTAACACTAATTAAAGATTAGTAAGAAGATCCACCCTTTAGTTAGAAGACCCACCATTTACATACCTGTTTTATTTAAATCTGACATTTCAAAAGCAACAGTATTGTAAGGTTAGGCACCAGTCCATGGGCTTGGAGCTCTGTCTCCTCTGCAGTAGTCATGCATACCAAAAGCAAAAAACAGAACTGGGAATGTAGATTCAGGCACCAGAATAAGGACGCAATTTTTGCTTGTCCCTGTTCCACAAAACATGCTTTCATTTTGCAATGGACTGTGGCTACACTATTAGCAGCAAATAATATCTCTACTATTTCATTATCTCTTAACAGAAACAACATTTCCATAGAAAGCTCTGACTGAAGGAATTAAGAAAAAAGAAATAATTAATTTTAGATCAACCCGCCTATACTAACTAGGGGATGCCAAACTGTATCCTGTGAAAGAAACGTTGCTTTTTCTCTACCTCCAATAGGGATCAGGAGAAATTATGTATCTGATAGTCATACAAAATGTAGTGAATTGAAAATTAAAACACATTGTAAACCAGAAACAGCAGGACAGCTCTCTGCAACGGCAAATTCTTGTAAGCTTTAGCAGCTGTTCTGATCACCATAATCACGGCATGAATGAATCCTGAGCAAAGTACCTTCCATGTAAAATACAGGAATAGAGTTTGTGGGTACATATGCTGTACTGAGAGATACATCTGCAAATAAAATGATACACTGCAAATTTACACAAGGACAGAACACACACACACTCCCCCAATAAATTACATTTATACATGAATGCACACAAACAGAATACAACTTTTGCCTTTGTACTAAAACAGATTCCATTTTCCTCAGTAGGATAACGTTATCTGCCAAAGTTCCTCCCTGATCTGCAATCAAGCAACTAAGAAAATTTGAAATACTAGACACACCTGTGCATTTCTTCAGAAGCAGCCACAATTCAGCAATATCTTTGTAGAGCAAGGAGATCAGGCTTAAGGTCATGTTGCTTCTAATCGATTTAGGGCAAAACAGTTCCGTGGACAGTGACCTATTTATCTGTGAGCTCATCCTCAGTGCAAAATGAGAGCGCAAAACTCCATCTTTCACTCGAAGCCAAGCCACTGGGGGCACAATGCCTTTCTTCAAATTACATGCAGAATAAGTGTGCCTGTCAGCAGGCTCAGAGGTCCTCCGAAGGGCTTGCTGGCTGCTGGCTACCACTTCTTGTCTTCCTGCATAAAGCGCTGGCACGCATTAGATGCAAGCTGTTTGCTTTAAATACGAACACATGCACTGTTCAAACATTATCAGTGTAAGAATGCATTAAAAAATTAATCCTAAGTGTGCCTTGTCAAAAAAACTTCCCTTTAAAAGCTCTAGTTCTAACAAACAATGGTATAGTAAATCTAGCATTATTATCTTTTTCTACCACCCACTCCTACTCCACACAGGGAAATTAACTGCCCTTTTTCCAATGAACCTTTAGCTAGAAAACTCCCCAGAAATACAGTCAGCTTTTCCTGTTTGTAAGGGAATTCTCACCCACATGTCTTTGGTGGAACTGAATGGGGGTGTTCTCCTTGGTGGGAAACCCATCAAACACCTGTTCCCTATGAAGGAGCCTACCCAAAACAGCAGGAGCTGACAGAAAGGCATTCTACTAATGTGTGGAAATACACCAAAATCTTATGAATAAGACAACGGAAAATAAGGCAACAAATGACAAAATAAACTAGAACAGAAGTATTCCATATGATCTTTCAGACACGAATGCTGAGTGGACTTGCTTTACCTGATCCTTTAAAGTAATTGCCCAGTGACAGACTACCTGTTAATTAACACACTTAAGATTAGTTATTGGCCATTCAGACTCACTAATACTAAGAGTGAGCCAAGAGTGACAGCAACAGCCATATGAAAACAAATGGATTGTTTTTCTTCACTTCACAGCGTTATAAGAGTCCTCTCCCAACAAGAGAGGTCAAGGAAAGAGGACAGCGAGGATAAAAAGCTTGAATTGATGGTTACATCTGTTCACAAAATCCCATTTGCAGATGGGAAAAAGCTCCATTTCTGCATCAGAACTCCCAGCCATCAACCAATCCCATAAAAGCAAAGCAAAACAAACCCAGGTCACCCACAGACCACACTAGAGGTTATTTTCTGAAGCACCCCATATCTGTGCTCCCACCACTCATCTGCCATGGGGCAGGAATTGTTGATAATCCCACACCAGGGAGATGTACTCTAACAAATCTACCATCTATACAAGCAGCTCTATTCAGTACATGACATTAATATGTGACCTGAAGAATATAATCATGGTAATTTATTTTCAGTGCTGCTGTTTCATTTTGGGGTCATTACATTTTGTAGTAAGCCAAAACACAAGAGTTTTTTAAGCAATATCAGATGTTTTTAAATAAAGGTAGATTTAAAATAAGTGACACTCCTTAGAAATATTTTACTTAACTATTCTGTATTTTATGAGTGATTAGCACATTAGATTGCGCATAGAGTTAAAAATTAGTCAATGAGTCTTCACACCACTCCCACAAGTCATGTAAATACTCTCACATGTGCAAGCTGAGATGGAGCAGGTGACCTCTCTTAGATCAGGTAACAGCATCTGTTGCAGTGTCAGACACAGGATCTATGTCTCAGCTCTAAGCCCAGACTCCCTCCTTTCCAGGACAGCCACCTAACCCGCTGGGTGGAGCGTGCTCCCAGATCAGTATCATGACTTGTACTCCTCAGACAAAGATCACAATTCACAGCATTTTTATTTCTGGCTGTTGGGCTGCAGCACGACTCCAGGAAGAACAGTCTCAGATACCTGATGCAAGTATACACACTGATATTAACTTCTTACTTCCCAGCACCAAGCTGATATCAAACAGTGGGCAGAGAGTCCACTGCAATATGCTTGGCTGACCAGATACTTCTGTTAGTAGTGGCATGGGCTTGGTGTCACCTGGAGCACAGCATGCAGGAAATATAACCCTTATTATCTGATTGATAATAAATGATGATAAAGGAGACACGGGAACACTTTCCAAACATCCATAGAGGAGGTGAGGAAGTTTTATAGCCTTCCTTCAGAGATTAAAACCATGAAAAAGAGGAGCTACACCCTTCTCCAGATAGAAACTACTCCCACCTAGATCTACACAAGAAGATCTAGGAACCTGATACTTTGGCAAGCCGGCTACTTCCGTAAGAAAAAAGAAATACAAAACCAAAAAACCCTCCATGAATGTAAAAGAGGAAAAACAGTGACATATATCATGTTGGTTGTACTTGTTCTCATTGTCAAGACAGAGAGGCACTATAAATCCTTGTATTAATCAACACTGACTGCTCCAGAGTCCCTTCATGTTGTACCCAACGTGGACAACCACATTTTAACAGGCTTTTGCCTTCAGATTTCACAGCAGAGAAAACAGTCATTCAGGTGAAAACCTAATACTAGTTTAAGAACAATTGAATTTCTTGGATTAGCATAATAGACACCTGGAACAGTCATCCTCCAGGCTCTCACCTAGATTACTCCCTCCTAGACTTAAATCTCCACGGCCCACAGTTACATATATTATAGATTCATGGAATGGCCTGGGTTGGAAGGGACCTAAAAGATCATCTAGTTCTAATCCCTGCGCCATGGGGCACTTTTCAACGAGGTTGTTCAGAGTTCCATCCAACCTGGCCCTGAACATCCCCAGGGTTTTTTTTTCCAGACTGATCAAGATGTAATAATGTCTGTGGCTAAGAGCACCAAAATAAAGCACTGTATGTTCCAATCCTGCTATTTTTCAATCTTGACCAACAAGGCACACCTTCACCTCCCTCTTTTAGAGACCAGTGTCTTTAGACTTAGCAATACATGTGAAGGAAAAGTACATACAGAGAGCTCAGTGTTTGCTGTGGAGGAGCCTTGGAACCTGCCCCCCACTCTGCTGGAGGGACAGGAGCCCACAGAGTGTCTCTATGGAACTTGGTCTCAGATGCCTGTTAAAAGGTTCAGGCAAAAGTGATTTTTTTCCCTAGCAGTTCCACTTGGCACAGAAATCTGGGCTGATGGGCACCTGGGGAAACACTCTTCTGGTAAAAGAGGGTTCCAGCCAGTAACCAAATGGCTCTTTGTGTTAGCACTCTATTTTGGACTGTGTGCATGGGAGAAATGTGGTTATAATACCTGAATTCCTTGCTGTGCATTTCAGAGAAGAGCAGAAAGAAAGAGCAAAGGCATTGAAGCAGAAAACCTTTTCCTGGCTTTCATGATCCAGCTTAAAATAGAACCAGAGAGGAAAACTGTGCTATGTGGGCATGCATGTTAGCAAGAAAATCTTTAGGGCAAATTTAAGCTCTATTAAAACACAAAGAAGCAAGAACCCTCCTGAGAAAATCTTGGTGGGTACAAGAGTATGTATTTATAAATGCAAAGGAATTAATTTCAACTCCACTCAAGCTCAGCACTCAGGTTAATTCTCCCTCCCACCTCAGCATGGGATGTGAGTGACAGGCTCCAGCCTGCAGAATGGAGGAAAACACTGTGGGAGAAGCTGTTAAAGGATGGATGGGAAGTCAATTGAGGTTAAAGACTGTGTTATCCTAATTTTATAAAACCCAGAGAAGGAAGCTACGACTGTGGCTTAAATATACAAGACACTGTACCTGCTTTATAAAGCATGTGCAAGTGTGCAGCATAAGGATGGCAATGTTCATGGTAAAGGGTATTAAAGTCTGGCAAGTTCAACATTAAAATACAATTATTAAACATATTTTTCTTTCAGGGGTGCTATACTTAGCAAAAAGCACACCAATAAAATAATGTGGCATTCAGCATGACAAGAGCTATCTTTATAGGATCATCCTTAGTATAATGCAAACGCATACTCTCTCAAAAAAAAAAACCCTAGCAAAATACACCTAACTCACACCTGTAGCTGCAGAATTTATAAACTGGTGGAGTTTTGAAGACATGGAGCAATTTGATGCATAATCTGTTGGCTTCTAGTTTAGCATACTAGACTATTTAAAAGTTCCATTCATTTTCTTCTTCTAATCCTTCTTGATGTTTTTTTCAAAGAATAGATGCAAAAGAGGTTTCATTCTTTTTGAAGTCATCAAGCACTCAAGATTTACAATTCTGTCTGGTTTACATCAAAAGATTAAAATTAGTTTATATACCCATTATACACACACACCAACATATATGTTTGTACAAATCCATTATACTAAGCAGCTTGTTAAATCTTCACACAGCAACAAAACTAATCCATTTTGAAACTGCTTTAGCAATTTCCAGCTTGGATGCTAAGTAATCAAAAAAGGTCCCTGCATGATATCCAAACTTAAATTTAAGCAAGGACAACCAATCAAAAATCATGGTCAGGAAACAACAATAAAAAAACCCAATTACAACTTCCATCCATGAAGAAATATTTTGTTCTTCTTTCTATTGAAAATGAGCATGCTGGAAAATACCAATAGTTGTTGGAGCACTTAAAAGAAAAGGATGCTGTTCAATCAAAAGGCTGAACCATGTACTATCTTTCAAAAAGAAAATGCCTGGAAAAAACATAAGGAAAGCTGCTGAGAAATTACATGTTAAAAGTACACTTTGCACCGTAAGACAATAATAAACTTCAAACTTTTGAAGATTACACATCCTTCACACTAGGTATCTGAGAAGTAAAACAAAAGGCAAAAGAACATGTCAGTAACTTTTAAGGCACAGTAACAACCTACCAAGGATGGTACTTCTCTGGCTTCATGATTACTCTTAGGAGCTTTCCCCAAAGCCATGACAGAAGCCTGGCCACAGAATGCAGTTATCACACATCTGTTTCAATTTCTAAATTAAAAATTATATCTTTCTGGTGTTCCATGAACTGAATTTTAATCAGTTTATACTTTTTTTATTTACATGTCCTTTCTAACAAACTCCCCCACAAGTCTTTCATCATAGGCCTTTCCTTGGCTCTCTCTCAGAGTTTACCAAGGTTTCTTGTTTCAGAGAGACACAAAAACTGGACTTTTTTTCAGGATTAATTTAATGATACAGGAGTCAGTAGTAAGCACTTTATCCTGCAGTATTTAGTGACAGTTCCCTCTGTCCACAGCTGCAAAGCCAACAAAGAAATGGATGTGACCTTTTTAACTCCACAAACAGCAGCAGTACTTAGAGCAGCAGTGCCTACACAGAGATACTGCTATTCAGACTGCACTGGTGTGAGGAGAGGAGGACTTCTGGCTTGGGGCTCAAGGTTTCTGCAGTGGTGTTCAAAACCCAGAGGTGGGAGATTGCAGTCTGATGACGACTGAAAACCAAATCACTGCTGAGCTTGGATAGAAGGCAAGACTAAAATTCGGAAATATCAAGAGGATGAGATCCATTTTTATACCAGCAGTGGGATTAAAGGAGCAAATGAAATAGGAAAAAAAGGGATGTGGAGCTTAGTGGCAGCAGAAAGAAGAACTCAACAGTGAGTAATAACAACAGAAACACATTATGAAAGTAGCATAGGAATTCAAATTAGGAAAGGAAAACCAGGTTTATTATGTATTCTCAAACATATATATTAGTAAGAGTATTAATTCAGTAAGCAAGGAAAACCAACCACTACAACCAATGAAGTGTTGTGCCACAATCACACATATATTTATAGCCAAAGTATAAAATAAAACTTTGTCAGCAATAGGAAACCCTTTTTATGACTCTTAAAGTACACAGAATCTTTTTTTCCCCACATGAACAAGATACTCGGGAAGCAGAAAAACTTTCAGGTCAAAAGCTGTGGGAGAACCGGTTCCAAAGAAAATATCATATGCTCCTGTAATACTGATGAGCACAGATAAAGGCTACAAAACTATTTATCACAAAGGAAGGAAAGGAAAATTTGCAGAAATCATCATTTCCAAAAATGCATAAAGAGCAAACAGGACAGAGAGCCAAGAAGAGAGACCTGTTTTTGATGTGAGGCAAAATTAAGAGCCAAAAAAATATTCATTCCATCACATCTCTAAAATAATCAATTGGGGTGGGTTTGGACAAGTTAATTATGATATTTCAGTACTGAAGGATTACTCATAACTTCAAATGGAATAGAAAAAAATCTGGTTATAAGATCATATCATTACTTGTCTTCTTAGATTGGCAAATATAAGCAAAATTCTTCAGAACAGGCCATCAACCTGAAGTCCTTCTTACACTGCATAAATCTGACCCACACTGTTGTGAGATTACACTTGAAAATGGTAAAATCTACATAACGGATAGAATGAAAATGCCACGTCTTCTTACTTATCAAGGCAGTTTTGATTTTGACTCATGATTTGGAATTTTTGTGGCCTAGGTGTGCACACTGCAGCAAGCTGTCTGTGGCTGTGCATCCCACAAAGTCCCCACACATGGGAAAAGTGTGAAAAAATGCAAGCAAATGCACTGAGCAATCCTCAAGGGTCACCATTCCTCCCACTTAAATACTTCCAAAATGGTATCTCAATTTCTCCCATGGCCAATTCTTTCACCCTCCTGGACTTCAACAAGCTCCACATTTTCCTCAATACAAGATACTTAACACCAGCAAAAGACAAGGCCATTTTCCACTGATCAAAAAGGAAAGAAGCAGAAAACAGACTGACTTCTTCTGGAGAGGCAACTGAGAGAATTGCTTTTGGTTCTCAACAGAAATTCACTTCCTTTAAAGAAAGGAAGTCTCACTACAATGAGATAACAAAATACCTTATTCCTTGTACTTAGCAGCACAATATTCTTGGTTAAATTTAGTCAGTGGAAAAGAGGTAAAGCTCACAGGAGTTGCTTTCTGTGGAAAGACATGACATAAATCACACCTGACCTTTTTATTTTGTAGATGCAGGATTTTAAAGAAAATATTAACATATTATTTTAAAAGGCAGTGATTCCTTTAATGAGCCACTTCTATAAAATAAGTTTAAAAAAAACTAAGCCTGCAAAGAGCTGCTGTAACATCCATAAACAACTGCAGCACAGCAGCTGTAACCGTGTCCTGTTTCCAGTCTCTGAGATCCAAACAGGAAGCCTATGCCCTTACCTGATTGAAAAAGCAGCCAGTCCCTGCGATTTTAATCAACCCAAAGCAACATTCTCCTCCTTTTCCAGCCTCCTGGGATGCTTCCTGGCCCATTCAGGGAAGCAGTGTGAAGGACAAACTTTTTAACAGTAGCATTACCTCCATTTTCCACATTACAGCCAGCTACTTGCTCGGTTACTGTATTTACTTTTGGCCCAGGTGTGACAGCACAGGCTGGCTTGTGGCGTGAGACAACAAAACCCCACCTCTGCCAAGGGTGGTTTATGAGCGCCAGCCTCTCATCAGGCTGGATTTTTCAGCACACCTTAAAAACATTCACACTATTTTGAGATGAGCAATAGCAGAAAGAGATGCACCAGCCATGTAAGGGATGTAATTATGCAAACTTACATAAACTTGGCAGCCTACCACACCAACCTCCCAACCTCCACCAATTAGGATATCACAATTAACAGAAAGCAACGCTTCTGGGGTCCCCCACATCTGCAGTTCTGGGAAAATGCCTCAACCCCAAGAGGCTTTTGAAACAGTTTTGTGTTTCTTGTCCTTTCCATAAGGAGAATGAAGATGTAAAGAAAGATGAAACAAAGGCCAAAGAGCAAATTCCACCTGTTCTGACACATGCAGCAGCTGAACTAATGCCCATGAATCTCACAAGAGTAAGACACAACAGAGATGCAACTCCCAGCCGTTCTTTCTGCTCTTCCTCTTGTTGACTCTGCAAAAAAATGCATTTATTTTCCACCAACTCCCGCCTTACCAAGTCTGTACCTGATTAGTTCAACATAATTTGAACTGAGCTTTTACCCATGTAAAAGATAGTACCCCTGTACTATCTGCACTAAGCGAAAAAGCACACGGCAAGCGGATCAAAGGTGAGGGCACTCTTTGTAGTTCCCTGCTCTACAGTGGCAGCAAATGAGGCCTCTTCAGTTCAGGTCTCATCCTACAACCCATCTTTGAAGTATTTAACAGTGTCTTTTTAACATGACAGATTTTATGTCCATTGCCAAAAGCCTCCATCTCTCCATGCTCAAACACAGCACATCCTGTAACTGCTGCTGTTTTCAGCCCCACACATCAGCCCCAGCACTTCAGCCAATGCTGAACACTCACAGACACCTTTCCAGGACATCAAATGCTCAATACCAAGGATGACAAATGCAGATACCCATCCAATTCAAAGGATCAGCAAAGAACCAAATATACTCCTCAGACAAACAGAACAACAGCAAAGTAGTATTAAGAGTATTAAAAGTAGCCCCACTTTCCAACAAGGAATTATTTGCTGAACTATATTTCTGAGGGAAGTTTCAGGGCAAGAAATTGAAATTTTCATTCACAAATATCTGGTACACACTTTTTTTAGGGGAGTAAGGTATAAGAGGCCCTCAAATATTCCCTTTTTTCCCCATTCTGAGTCTCTGGAAATGTCCACCAGTTCTCAGGATTTTTTCTTCAGTGGAATTTCTTCTCCTGTGCTATGGAACAAATATGAAACAGCTTACATATAACACATATTCAAGTCTCTGCTGTTACTTGCATGTAATTCCTTAGGGCACAAAAAACCAATGCACATCTTATTTTTAATAACCCTATTTTATTAACTAGTGAAGAAAACAGCAGCTCAGCTACAAACAGGTAACAGCATATAAGTATGTTAGTCTCCAAAAACCAATAACAAAGGCCTTGACTTCATTGAGCTTATTTCATGTTTTCTTCTTCAGGCAAGCAGAAAGAAGCTCTCATTGCACCTGAGTGGAAGGAAAAAACTCAGCTCTGTTATGAGCTTGCCCAGAATCACTTGCATCTGCCTGGCACCTCCCAGCAGCTGAGTGGTATTTAGCTTCAGCCAGCCCCGCTGGGGTGAATTCACAGGCATTAAAGGTTTACAGGTGCAGCCACCAGCAGTTGGCTGATAAGGAGCTTGTGCAAATACCCCTCTTGCAAGGAATACTTTAGATCAAGCACTGTGCTATAAACCAGCAAAGTTTCTCCTGAAGCCTAAATGCTGAGAAATAGGCCTAATGCAAGCCTGTTCCCATCTGTGGCAGCAGTTCCACTGAAGTTATTGCCTCCCATGCAACAGCAGAGATTGGCAGCTAATCAGTATATTTCTGGTGTGCTCCACAATTTGGCACACTGCAACCCAAAGCCTACTTTGTCACGTTTTCTCTGGTTTTATATTATTGTTTTATACCACATTGCCTCCTCTCACTTGCTTAACTGTCATCACTGTGCTCTAAAAGGTCTTCTCTCCCTGAAGCACCGCTGCCTTCTGCAGGTTACAAGAACAATCTCTGTTTTTTTCCTTTCTAAAATAAACATGGTCACATAGAGGAAATTGTTTTAAAAAATTTGAACTATTCAAGAGTGACCAATCCCATTGTTTGTAGAGGAGACTTCAGGGCAGCAGCACGCTACCATGACTGTGCTATAGAGCATCCTCAAAAATCCTGTGGACCACAAGGGTTCGAGGCTGGTGTGTGCAGGGACAGAGCATTCTCATTGTTTAAATGTAAACAATAATAATAATAGGGTTTTGTAACCGAGAGAAGGAAGCAAACTAATGTGGAAAACAGTTGTTATTACTCTGTTTATGACTCCTTGTTCCCAGAAAATATGCTGGTTACTTTGTAATGATGAAGGGGATAAACTGAGGTGATCTGAAACTGGGCAAATGGCTGAAACCCCATCTGATAAGATGGGCTTGGGAATACCTTTTCTCTTTTTTACACTGGAAGCATGCCAGAGTGGGAAACACTGGGTGAAGGATCCATAGGTCTTGTGATTGTAAGACTTTTATCCTCGAAAAAGAGGACAGACAATCCCAGTTATTTAGGGATTAAACACTGCCAAATGGTGGCTTGGGCACCTTCAGGGAAAAAGCTGTCACCTGAGTCCAAGCACATGATCCCCAAAACAACCTCCTGACACCTCAAAACCTAAAGTTATTACAGATTCTTCCAACACACCCAAGTTCTCTGCATACAGTCTGATGTGTATTTAGACAAGTGAATATAGAAAGAAATTTCAAGGACTGGGCCAAACCTCCAAATCCTTCTTCTGGCAAAGGCAAAGAAACAGGCTTTATTTGGAACCACTAAGACAGTTCTTATGTTTTTAGGCTTTAATATTAAAGGTAGATACCAGCAAACCTCCTTTAATGCTTTCAGTGAATGTAGCAGCAGATGTTGGTTTTGCACTAAACACTGGAGGTGCACATTACCTCTCATACCTGGGAGCATGCTAACCAACTTAGAACACCCAAAAAAACTTGGAATCTTGACATTTTTTCACAAAGAATTGAGCCCTAAAATAACTCTCTAAAGGCAAATGACAACATCTGTAAAAATTATTATTACAACTTACCTTGCAGACAAAGAACATCATTTTCAATAGCTGGAAGTCAGAAAAAAAATCAGAGACAGAACCAAGGTCAAATGCTATCAACCAAAAGGGGAAAAGTTTACACTAAAAGTAGTAGACAGCACCTTTACTTGCACCTGAAGTCCTTAATCAGTCTTTTATAGCCATCATGGTAGATGACACAAATGCACAGTCAAGTTAAAATTTCTGAAGACACTACTAGAGATTTGGATGGTAGAAGCTAGAGAGTTTGAAAGGAGACTTGAAGGAGAGCTGTATTCTCTCCAGAAAGACATGTTTTGAGCTTGATTCAAAAATGCAGCTATAACAAACAGTATTTGAAAGGTAAAGTTTCTCTAATGTAAAAGGATAGAGGCAACATCTTGAATTCTTCATTTCACTTACTACCTCTCTTTAGAAACAACTGACATATTAATCCCTATCCACTTTCTCATATACACCTTTGGAATCCACCAAAGACAGTAAGAATTATGTGTTTGGCTAAAGCAGAGACAATGTTTCTTTTTTAATCATGATGTCTTAGGAATTAGAGAGTATTCTGCTCCATGGACTCACTGAATGAAACAAGATACTTGTGTTTCATGAAAGAAGACAAAAACAAAGGCAATATATATTGCATCTTTCCTTGAAATAAAAGCCTGAAAAGCAAGTTGCTCCTTCCCCAAAAGCCAACAGATGAATGAGTTCTTCCATTAGCTCCCTGCCACAGAATCATATAAACTATGTCACATACTTCTAAAGTGATTTTTCAGAGAAATAAATCAAGAGAGGGAATCATTCAGAGAACTACTCATCACTAACACAACTAAGCAACTATGTTAACCTTGTCGATCTGAAACTCCTAATACTTCTCAGAATATAGCCCTGTCCAGATTTAGATTACTATAGATAATTCACACATCACAAGAGCTGTTGTAATCCAGGACAACTCTAAGATAAATTTGCATGAGAATCGACTGGACACAGTTTTTAAAAGTGTACTCTTGACTTACTGCTCACACCTGAAATTACAGCTTCACTCCCTGCCAACTACTCCACCAACTGCTATGGTGTGTTAAGTGGACAAAACTCCTAAATAAAAGACAACTGCAAGCCATTCCCACTGAGCCCTTCAAGATCTTTGGTCTAACTTGGTCCCTGGACTCACTTTTTTGTGACCTCTATTTAAAAAAAGCTCCAGAGTTGACTAGAAACTTTGAAGTTACAAAGAAGGGTAAGACTGATAATAATTAGATAAGGCTGAGATTCACTGCATGCTGTCAACAGTGTAGGTGGAAAAATCTCACATTTTTTCCCCCTGGGGGATAAGAAGGGAGAAGAAGCAGTCCCTACAGAAAATTCCCAGGTCTTTCACTTAGTTCTTTGGCCTCACTCCAAAAGGAAAGAATGAACTTACTCAATAGCCTGGTCCCTCACACTGAACTGTGAGCAAGTTGACAAACTCACAGTCAATGACACTAAAAGACTCCTGACAGATACTAATGAAGAGTAAGCATATGTGAAACCAGAGCTGTCAGCAGCCCTTGGCCATTATTTTCAGAAAAAAACCCCCAACCAACAAGACTGCAGAAGGTTTCATGCCATACTCAAGTTCAAGTGCAAGAAACAAACTGTGATGTTGGATAAACTGCAGATTAAAATAAAATCTTTTTTTGGGATGTTTTTTAGATCACTGAGCAAGAAATGAAACACATAAAAGTTGCACTGAGCTCCGCTTCCTGCTCTGGAAGAAGATGTAATGGCTCCAAACTAAGATAAAATAAATAAGTAAATACAAGAGCTAGCTTTAGTCAGGAAGTGCTGGAAATCTTACAATAAACTTTGATCCTTTTGGCTTAGGTTGCTTCAGCACGAGGCCGTGTGTGTTCGACCTTTTCAGGTAGGCTTAACCTCTGAGGTTAATTTGAAGATCATGTGGGATTTTGTTAAACACTGTAAGCATACACAGTAAGAGGAAGTAGTGCAAACCATCCTACTAAGCACGACTTCAGCAGAACTAAACAGATGGCAACAGCACAAGAGATTGGCAACTTCTTGGAAGAACAATGAAGAAGATAAAGGGAGTAAATAAAGCTACATCCTGGCTCCAGGACTGGTTCTGCCCAGAGAGTAAATATCTACTTGTTGACAATTCTCCATGTGGGAAAGCAAAAGTATAAGAAAAGCCAGTCATTCTAACTCTAAATTATTGAAGCAAAGTCCCTCAGATTATTGATCAGGGCAACTCTAAGTTCTTTTTTTCACTATTGTATTTTTTTCCATATATTTTTCAGTGGCCATGAAAGCAGGAAAAATATAAATTCCTACTAGCTCACTGCCTATTATGGTATAACGTCATATATAGCTACTCCCTCTAATTAAATGGGCTTTTTGAATAGCACTAACGGTCAGGAAGACATTTTTCCCTCATTTCAAGAGTCAAAGGCACAGTCAGATTTCATTTTCTGGGATTCATTTTACATGTACTGAAGTAATGGAACTATTTTCCACTTTTTTTTCCTCCATTCACACGTGCAACCCTTAACATCACACAACGACAACCCCTTAGAATAGGTCTGTTCCCTGTAAGAAAACTCAAAGACAGCTTAAATCTTAGCAAACAGGGAAAAAGAGAGGCTGAAGAGGTCCAAGGGAGCAGGCTCATGGAGTTCAGTGTGGATCTACGGAAGAGGACCCTAGAGGCACAGTCTTGTACTGCCCCCAGTTCTGTGTGCATGTCTCTTGCTCATTAGAGAGATTCTTAAAAGTCTTTGTTTTCTTGGAAGAATCATCATCCAGGAGCCTAAAAGTGGTGGTCTGTATAGCAGTATCCCAAAACTTATTAATTCCTTATTATGCACACAGCTGGAGAAGTAACATTTTTTCCTCTGAATTAAGGCACCAAAAATTTGGAAATAGTAACTTTTACAACAGCGCAATTCAGAATGTTCTAATTGTATTCAAATCACTTCTTTAACATAAAAAATAGGACATAATAAGCAATTTCAGGAATCTTGAGTGGGACCAATCTCACAAATCTGCTGATAATGTCATGCTTTTTAGATATTTATACTTTCTATCACAGCATGCATCTTAATGTATTGTAAAATACAGTTCTCAAATCATGCGTTTCCTTCACTTTTACTTTTTAACAAAAAAAATAAAGATTTTAAAATTAAAAAAAAAAAAACGAAAAAAGGGTTTTAAAAAAAAGGAAGCTAAGATCCCTCAGATTTATAGGATAGGTCAATACAGACACTTAAGTGAAGGAAGAAAAACATTTGCCAGTGCTGCTGAACTGGTATCTGAGTAGTAATAACCTCTTTATCAGAAAACATATACTGAACACATCCCTATTAAATTGTATGATGATGCTCTGAAAATAATTTCAGGGAAGAAACAGTTCACTTTTGATGGACAGCCTCTTGGGACCTTTTCTGTCTCCACAAGGATGTCAGCTGTGACTGGTTTTGCTGATGTGCTCACTTTTCACCAGTAACTTGCCTGAGTCAAATAAATCAATTACGTACATCACAGTTATTAAATGGTAATAAGTTTGAGGAATGCTGTCTGAAAAAAAAAGGTCTATAAAAACGTTATATGAAAATTTAAATCCTAAAATTCCTGATGTTTTACTTTCTTTGGAAAAAGGGTTTTTAAGTACAACCCAAATACTACCATTTACCACTCAGACTCTCAATGATGTGTTTGCTATGAACAGTGTGTTTTCAAGGATCAATGAGCTAGCAAAGTTTATATTAAGACTCTTGAAATACATGGGGTTTTTGGGCACATATAAAACATGTTAAAAATGTTTTATTACAGAGCACAGCCCCAAGCCACACACCTTACACACCTCTGACTTAGCAGACTACACAGGTCTGTTTACATTTACAAGATCTAGGAGTTATAAATTAAGCCAACTTACCCTGCGCTACAAAGTCCAGCCATGAACACCATTCTGAGAAAAAATAATAACTCTTCATTTCTGCTACTGAAATTCCTCTCTGATCCATCATCAGAGAAGAAAGAGGTCCACTTTTCCCTTCCCCTGCTCAGAACAAACTGCCCTGAGAAGGTAAGAGGTTTTGCATTGCCTGAACTTTGTTCCATAAATACAACAGGTGGCACAAGATGACTTTACAAATATATTTTCTCCCACTAATGCCATTGTTCTTGTAATTATCTCTTTAATTATAGTGTTTTCCCCTCATCACCCCACCCTGAATATTTACAGACTGCTGATACACCCAGTGTCTGATACAGTATATATAAGCATAAGCCCTTAGCATATTTTTGTTCATGTTAGGCTTTAACAAGGCAAAGCAAAACTGTTTTTCATGCAGATATTCACAATGCTATCTGGAACTAATCACACTGAATTGCTCACTCACAGGTCCAGTTTATCACCTCTGCTATGGATTCACACCTAACTCTCTTCTCCATCTTTCTGACTGAAAAAGTGCAAGAGTATTTCAAGCAGGACAGGTCAATCAAAGACCCAAGCACAGAAACTCAAAATCTCAAATGAATCCCTTTTAAACACATTTATGCAGCCAGCAAACAAAGGCGTGAATGCAGCAAACAGTAAACACAGCCTCACTCACGCGGACCTACCCAGTGTGGGGACTAACAGTAATGAAGTTGTAGCAGACTTTAACACTGATCAGAAATGCTAGTGTTTGCACAGGCTTTAGGCAGGCTTTGGCTACACTGAAGCCTTCAGGTACTTAAATATTTCTGCTATTTTTGTGTATTCAGTCTGACATTTCCTGCATCCACACATTTTGCTAGCCTGCCCACAAGCCAACTCCCTCTCCCCTTAGAAGAATGCCCAGTACCTCACAGAAATACTCATACAGCTTCAGGAAAAGATGTACCACATCTGCATCCCCTTGGCTGACACAGATGATGTAGAAGTGCTCTTCCTCTAGACTCTTCTTCACTCTTTGTGGTGGATTATTCAGGTTATGGATTAACTAAGCTCTGTCTAACTCACTACAAAAACCTATTAGTATGAGACACCCACATTACAGTTCTGCTCTCTGTGCCTTTTCACAGAACTTCTTTGGATAGGAAGGACCCTGTGGCACAGTCTCCTCAGCCACCCATTCATCACACTCCTAGAACTACACAAGGAAAAAAACTACCTTAGAGCTTCAGTTATCTTTGTCAGAAAACCAACCTGAATCCAGAGCGAAGATATGCAGACTACAGGATGCCTCCAGAGATACTCCCCATCCATACCACGCACAGCACAGACTGAAGACAGATTCTCTGGCATCTCCCCTTGCCAGACTTGTTCTACAGCTCTCGGTTCAAGCTGACCTACTGTTCCCATTTGCTTAGAGAAAGCGAGAAGAGGGAGAATCTCAAAGCATGGTCTGTGAGCACTGCGCTAGGATACCCGTCACAAAGGGCCACAGCACCTTGGAAAATCTCCCCTGCTGATGGGAGACAGGTGTCCTCAGAGAAGTGCTCAGAACCACAGCTTCCCAGGGCTGAAATCCTCCACAAACCCACAAGTGCTGTCCCACCTGCTTGCAGTCAGAGATGAAGAAGCACACAGAAGGTACAGAGTCAGGGATGGGTTCAGAAAACGCGATGCTGTCTCACAGCACTCACTGTGCCAGCCTGGGCCCAGCCTGTCCAGGCAGGAGGGGCCACACGGCACCTGGTCCCAAACGTCTGCATTCCAAAGAGCAAGTGTCACCAGAGCCTGGGCTCAACCAGGGTGAGCAGATAAAGACAACACAGCCTGCCCTGAGTAAAAGACACCTGCAGAGAACAGCACAATGAAGATTAGGCCAAGCAGGACAGATCCAACTGTCAACAAGCTGTAAGTAAATAAAGTCTGCTTTGTTAAAATGAAAATAAAACAGAGATGGATTTGATGAAGTATGATGACTCTGGAAGCCAGCCCAGCTTCCCTTATTAAGGTAAATAAGGTAATGCAAAATCAATATATGAACTAGGACATTTATTGTTCAGTTAAAGGTTTCTATATGCTATATTAAATATTTTAACATGCAGGGAAAGGATGAAGCGACAGCAAAGCACACATGCTCTCAACAATTTCCAGAGATGCTAATGAAGAGAGAACCAAGCCTTGTGAGACTTGGCACAACAGGACAGGGCGGCTCAACTTTGTCACAAGGAGAAGAGAGGTGCATACATCAAGGGATTCATAGAATCACAAGCACATTTACTTTGGAAATACATTCTGCCAAAATTATGATTTTACCCAGCATAGCTACAGGACAGAAATGTTCTCAGGCTAGAATACCTCTCCCTTTCCACAGTCTAAAACTCTGATCCACCTTCTGTGTAACATTTGTCTGCAAGTGCCACTGAAAGCCAAGGTTTGCTACCAGGAAAGCGGGAAAACTTGGATCAGTCCAAAAGGCCATAAACCAGCTTCGACCAAAACAATGCAGTAATTCTTACTGGATATACAAGGGTAACATTAAAAGCTTGTAATTGCTTTCCTACTGTCAACATAAAATGGGTAACAGGAAGAAAAGGAAACAGAATTTTTGCATACTTGAGGACTTCAAACAGAAAAGGCTGCCACTTGATCAAAAAGAGTTTTGGAATAATAATAAAGATGGGTGGGAGACAGAACAGACAGCTTCCTACAGAAACATACTATTTTCTGACTATACACACACCTCTAAATAAGGAAAGGAAGATGTAAGTAAGACATGATTGCATAGCATTGTAAGATTTATAGTAAGGATCTTGGTCTAAAGGAAATTAGGTAAAAATTAGGAATATCATCTGTTAGGATGTGCTCAATATATTAAATTTGTGTTTTTCTCCTATGTAGTCATTGCTTTGCTTATACTTTGGATTAGCTCCAATCCATTAATGAATGGCCAGCAGGTGCTTGAAACTCATAAAAACAAAAATATCATAAAATATTTGGTGAAAGTAGTGGCTTTCATGACTATGGACTTGACTGCAGTGTGAGTGTTACCAAATGATAATTGAATCCTACATGAAAGTAAGACTGAAGTTTGAGGAGACCTTGTTTTGTTTTCCTTTACAAGATGGCATTCCACATGGTTAAAATATTACTAAATTTTTCCAGATTTTTCTTTACTGTTATTAACAGCAATTTACATAAAAACTTTTTCTAGTCTCAGCTGAATAGACTTAATTGTTAGATTTTGATAATTTACTAGTGAGCCCTCCTAAAATTACCAAATCCTGGCCTCACAAATGCCCAGAGCTGGTAAGTCAGGAAATTAATTTTATATAAATTAATTTTTCATTTATATTTANNNAATTAATTTTTCATTTATATTTAAAATTATAATTTTATATTTTGCATTATAATTTTAATTCCAAACACAATAGATAACAGAAGACACAGTGAGCATAGTACAAGTGAAGGTGTAAGGAAATAAAATCACCAGACAGGCATTTTTCTCTTTGTTTTTTTTTTTTCTAAGAGTAAACGTCAACATCAAATAAAGGAATACTGAAAAGCCGTGAAAATTAACAAAGGTAGCTTAGTTTATGTTGATGTAGATTTCCAAATTAATTTGAAAATGAACAAAAAAGTCCTTTTTCTTTTTTTTAAGATCATAATAGGTCACTGTGCAAGAAAGAAAACAATGAAGTTTTAATTAATTACTGAAAAATCTACTTCTGCTTATCTTAGCCAGTCAGGGTTAACTTTCAGAGAAAAAGGAAAAACAAAATGTAGCTTTACTAAACACAAAGATTATGCAATTATCAGTCACACTAACACATACTGTATAAAGCAGATTTTGAGACTGAGTAAGTGGTGGCAAAGTCCTGAATTTAGTGCAGTACAGACGTGATCAGAAGCTTCTTGATTTTTTAAGTACAGTTATAAATATTTTCTTCTGCATAAATAGGTATACTTTCAGGAGAGGAATACTTAAGCAATTTTCCTCTAGAATATAAAAGTTGGGCTGATATAAAGCTTTCAAATCTATGTTAGACACTGTCATACACCTGGAAATGCAAATAAAAACAAGGTAAAATGTTTTTCTCCAGTAGGTACTGGTGACAGAGAGTAATTACTATCATGAGTAGTACCTAACATTGACAAAGATTTGTATTTTTTAACTGTAACAGTTGCTGGATCCCTATATGAGTACACTTTCAGGAAAAAAAACAAACACTTGTTCCTGCAAGAATCATCAGTAGAAAGAAATCAGTAACACAAATCCTAGACTGCTCATATTCAACTCACATTCTGCTCCAGTTTAGTTGCAACATTCTATGTACACACACATATCACACTATAGGATCACGTATACATTCACCTCACCAGAGCATATTTGATGTGGGTTATTTCTCGAGTGTCTTCTGCCATGAGGGATTTGGAAGAATCTTTGTAGGATCCTAAAAGGACTTTCATGTCCTTCCCTTAAAAGGCGCCGTTGAGACATGGGTGTATCTTCACCAAACTATTCAGCAAAGGAAATAAAAGATCTCTTCTTTAGAATTACTCTCTTCTAACACACTGAAAAACACTATGATTTTGTTTTTAAATGTCAGTGGAGTGTGAAATTTCAAAAATTATGAAAAAGGCCTCAGATTTAAAGTCCTGGAAGAGCGTGCCGTGCAGTTATTTGCATTGTATATGCTTTCCTTCAGGAACCAATACCTTGTTCCACTAGAAAGGAAAAAGAAAAATTGGTTGCAGTTAATGCACTTGAAAATACCAAGATGTTCTCTGTATGAAGCTGCAACACCCTCTCAGTTCCTAGCATGCTGCACCCAGCAGACAGGACATCTTGCCACAGCTTCAGTCTACTTTCAGTGTGATCAGCATGAATAAAGAAGTCACAGCTCCTCACACAAGCAGGTCAGACTAGCAAGTGATATTTTAAGAAAATAAAAAACGGTGCAAAACTGTCTCTATTATAGAGTTTTATCCAAAATAACTATACCCAAACTAACAGCCCTGTGCTGTTTAGGATGAAGGAAAGCCCCCACAAAACATCCAGGTTGTCAGTGCACTCCAGCCACACAGGGAGATCCAGCACCAGAGCTCATCCCAAGTAGCTGGTACAATCACCTCCTTCTTCACATCCTTCTCCTTAACGTGAGGGATGTCCAGCTGCTGCAAAGAAACTCACGAGGTTTCTCCTGAAGAAAGGCAAGCTGAATGTCTTTCTTTCAACTTTACAGTCTTGCTCGTAAGTTCACAGCTCCGCACTCCGAAGACAGAAATCTCACACTGACACTTGCTACATTTCCTACTTTTTCCTAAGCACTTGGTATCCTTCAGGGACAAGTGCTATGCTCATGCCAGAGAATTAGAAGACAATACCATTGTGAATTCAATGCTGTCAGTTAGAAACTCCTCTTCAGTTCATTTGCCCAAAGTCAGACTCCCATCATCAATACAGCTCCTCTTCCTCCTCCTGTATTTGCACAGAGGACTGAGCCCTTTGAAGGCAAAGCCCGTTTCCAGAATATGTGAGCAGAGAGGTCTTACAAGAAAAACCTGGGTCTTCCTGGGAGTTAACAAACAGCTAATAGGAAGGAAGGGAGGGGAAATGAATCCCAGGCTTTCTTAAAACATAGCAGGAAACTCTACACTGTCTGCTCCCCCTGTCTCTTTCAGTGCAGGAGAGAGGAAATTGATAATGCTGCTTTACTTGGCAGTCAAGATTTTCCTCTCAGTTCTGTTTAACTACGTCCTGCATGGCCACAGATCTGCCACAACCCAAATATATACCATTATGCATACCATCCTGAAGAAGTGTTTTAAAATATGTTGTATCATCTATTACTCTGAAAGCAAATTCAAACATACAAACTTTAATTAAGTCACATTGAAGTAAATATTAATTTACCCTATTACAAAGTATTAGTTTGCATACACTGTGTTAACAGAGGAGACTTATTACAATCCTAGCTGGAAGAGGTTCAACTTTCGGTGTGAAATCATGGACAAATGTGACAATCTTGAAATGTGACAACCAAGAAAAATATATTTAAAAAAATAATTAAGAACAGATGAGTTTCATGCAAATATCACCTGTTTTGCAATTCATTATATCAAGCAGATGGACCACTGCATCTTGCAGCTGTGCTACATGTCCTGGATCAAAGGCTTTTCAAACTTATTTAAGTACCCAGAAATTCACAGGAAGGAAGGATAGGAACAGCCTAGTGGTGGAACGCCACCATGATACACACTGCCACTGTACTGTATACTCAGGGTTCAAGGAAAAGAGGAACTGAGGTGAGACACAGCATCCATATTGGCCAAAAGTCTGCATTTTCTTGTGCTGCTTGTCACTGGGGCACAAAGCAGCGGTTCTGGCCAGATCAAGGGTAACAACAACATCTGCAGAGACAGAACCGCAACGTGTTCCTTGCTGAGTTTCCCCGTGGAGGCACCAAATGTCACCAGGAGATGTCTATGGCCATTTGTCAGCCAGCAGAGCTTCCAGCCTACCTACTTGTTTGGGGCTCTTGGGGCACATCGGGCTCATGACCTAAGGACCTGTTCTGACAAATCAAGTGGGATAAGGATGAAACTACACATCTTCTTTCAGCAGCCAAGCCTCACTAGAAAATGAGGCAGATAGGATAAGAGAAAATGGCCTCAGGCTGCACCAGGGAAGTTTAGATTGAATACTAGAAAATATTTCTTCACAAAAACATTTGACAGGCACTGCATCAGGCTGCCCAGGGAAATGGTTTAGTCACCATCTCTGGAGGTGTTTAAAAAGACATATATATGTGGCACTTAGGGACATGGTTTAGTTGTGGACCTGCCAGTGTTGGGTTAACAGTTGGACTTGATGATCTTAAAGGTCTTTTCCAACCTAAATGATTCTATGATTCTATGAAAAGTGACCCTTTGTCCCAGTGGTGTTTTAAGCGTATGATGACACCAATGGCACATGGTGAAAACCTCACCAGCAATTTGTGTAGAGGCTTATTACAAGGAAAAAGGATGTTCTCCTTTCTTTCTTCACATATCAAATGCATGCAGAAGATTGATGACTTAAACTGTAAAGTTGGTAAGTACACACAATCCCACTGAAATCTAGCCATTAGCTACATCCCTGTCCGCAAACAAGCTTTTAATCTTCTTTCAAGCACTCAAATTTGTGCCTAGAAGCAAAGAAATTAATCACAACAATGGCTATGGTAGTGCGCAATCAGAAGGAAACAGATGGTGTAATGCACTGTTTTCCAAACAGCAGCAGCTTCTATCTCCAGGAAAATAATCTGAATATTTTCCCTTGCTCCTGGCATTACTATAACAAAAGCTCCTATTTGAAGGACATCTCTGCTCTGTACAGCATCAGCAAATTACCCCAGAGTTTATAGACAGCAATATTCTTTGAGTATTAGTTGGCAGAACCAACTATACTGCACCTATCTCTCCTTTCACATCACATAAACAGTAACATTCAGTGGGTAACACCCCTCCAATTATCTTTAAATGACTGCAGACAGCCTGATGGAATCAACACAATTGTGGCAATGAAATGGGGCTTATTTTTCTCATGCTTCATTTCCAGGTCTGTTTCTGACCGCAGGCAGAGTGTTGCACATTGACAAAGAAGCAGCCACGCTGACCTACAGCTGTACACTCTCTCTGATTCCTCCTTTCCCAGGGACCCGCAAAATACTTTAGAACAGTGACTTCAAGTTTTCTTGGGAATCATTAAATTAAGATGCCATCACTTTCTTCACTACTAAATGTTCCTACTGCTCCTTTTGACCTTTTTGTTTGTACAGGGGCCTTATCTTTACAGGACATCTCGAATGCCCTACTGTGATTTTTCCTTCAAATCCTAACAATTATTTATAGGCCCTTCCTTACATCCTCACATTTGATGTGATGCTGAAAGAGTCACACTAAGGAGCATGTATCCCTCCTAACTGTACAGAGCAGCAGGCTCTGGCAGGAGAATCATCACTGTTCTAGAGTTTTTTCTAAATTTATTCCATTTCTGCACACTTCATCATATCTCCTGATAAGCCACTGCCCCTGGTGTTGCTATTTCTCCTATTGTAGACCATGTTTTTCAGGGAAAAGAGTACATCTCATAGACAAGAAACATGGCAGCTCTCATGCACTTCAAGATCTCACCACGCACACAGGGCACAAGAGTCCACCTGTGCACCCTGTATCTCCCACTCGCCCACTTGTTTTCCCTGGAGTTCTGGCAGGTAGGAGAAACTCCAGTATCAGAAGTGCCTTCACACCCCCAGTAACAACCCAGAGGGCTGCAGGACTGATCTCACAGGAAGAATACAAAAGACTCTGAAAATGACATGGGGAACTCCATCTACCATACACATATGCAGAGCTCAGAAATTATTGTTTCTTGGATCAGTTTCTAAAAGCACATATAAGAACACATACAAGCTAAATCTTGCCATGTGGATCTTCCAGCATACTTGCAGTAACAGTGGAAATAAAATGAGGGGGAAGAAAAGTGAAAATGTTGTTTATATTTTTCTCTTTAAATCATGTGTCATCAGTTATGTTCTGCACACTTATTTTGTTGAGAACAGTCATACAAACAGAAAGATAAATTAGACTCATGCTACATTCTTGTACAAACTGATTGTTTTGCACATATTAAAATATACAAGTTACTTCTAATCTGAAATGTAAGTTGTTTTATAGAGTTGAACACCCACACAGCATAACAAGTTAGCACTGATTGTTATTATGCTTAGTCCTGAGCTTTTTTATAACCTTATATAAGTGTTGAATTATGGCAAGTTGGTTGGGTTAATTTTTAAAACTGAAAACAAGTTGTCAAAGATTAATCCATGCCACAGGCCAGTCACTAGGCTAAAACAATAAAGAGTCAACTACAGGCTGATTTTAAATTAAAAAGAAAATGTAGCTGAGATGTTAAAGACACAAAGCTTGATATTTTTACGTCCACAAATCCCACAGGGTTCTTGTAGAGTGAAAATGCTGAGAAAACCTGTCTGAAAATCCAAGAAATAAATCATTATTCCATGGATATTCTAGATTCTTGAAATACAAGAAAAGACTGAATCTTCCTTTATCAATGTGGACGAGATTAATATAAAGTTCAGGTACAATCATTTGCCTTTATTAATTTTATGCTTGTTAGAATTGGACAGGTGTGCTTATTTTTCACTTTCAGACTACTGCAGCAGAACATTCTAGCAAAAAATTCAAAAGGGGGTCTTATCAACTATTCTAGAGAATCTGCCATCTGAAAATATATTTAATAAAGTACCATTACATAGCAGTAGAAGCTGGAGTGGGAAGAAATTTCAGAAATAGGTATGAATGAAGATATATCTGGGTGAACCTAAAACCCACTGCAATCAAACTCAGTATCTCATAAAAACATAGACAGCAATAAATATTCTTAATATTTTGATGTTGATTTATTAAGGGCTGGGTGTTTAAAGAATTATCTGGTATCACAAGAAATCTAGACAGAAACCCTGCATTAAGCTACAAGAGCGAGTTACAAGAGTGAATTAGGTTAGTTGTCCAAGCTTAATCCTAACTGGATGTATCTGCTCAGAGACAAACCACGATTGTAATAAGCATCAGATGAATATAAGTAGATCAGGACTGAGATAAATGGACAGCTTGCATTCTATTTATACTTGCACATTATGCTGCTGAGCCACTTCTGCCAGTCTTTCTTCACAGCAGAAAGATCTCTCAAAAAAAATTAAGCTAAAATAAATCCTAAACCTAATACACAGTGTTTCATAATTTAAATGTACAGTAACAAACAAACAAAAAATTACAATATATAAGATTAGGGTTTCAATACTCTGGAAGTGTTAACATTTAACTGTCAAGGTAACAAAAAGCTCCTAAAGCCTAACATCTGTCCCTCTAATTTAGGTAATCTTATATTGCATGTCTGAATCTCCTGAGGGTTAGCAATAAATATGACCCATCTCCAAAAGAAAAAGCTCCTTCACCATTAGCAATAGAAAATACTCTGGAAATCACAGTGGATCAGAGAAATAACCAAAGGAGAATGTCTTTTTATGATGGCCACGAGAAGTGGGGTTTAACATCTAACAAGACAGCACTTCCACTTTGTCCTTTGAGTCCTTTCACTTTTGCAGGCAAATAGCAATTAATTTCAAAACTTCAGAGATGTTCTAGGAAAGAGTAAGGAAACTGCATATACACTGACAAAAACCAGGAGGTCAGAACATGGGGAAAGCCTGATTAGTATCCAGTGCCAATGCAAAGCAACAGGTAAACGCCATTGTGATATTGGAGCTAATTATGCAACCACCAGCTCACTCATTTACTTAAATTCTACCAGGTAAAATTACCTGGAAGGTGACAATTACAGACCATGATTGAACAGTCTGTCAGAGGTATGAGGTCTACATTTTTGGTTGGAAGTGAAATGTTGCAATGTATTTGCAAGGGTTAGGCCATAGTGTGCACCAGCCAGCCTGCTTCTAAGTCTGTTATCAAAGCCTCAGGAATTTGTCTAGGCTATTGGAACATAAATTGTGCTAAATTAAGAAAGAAGAGGCTGAGAAACCGAATACCAAGACTGCAAAGACTAGATAACAGAGGACTGTGAAACACCTGGACTGTAACCAATCATATACTCTGAGAAATGCAGGCAGAAAACAAGTGAACAAGACAAAGGCACCAATCAAGAAGTGTGTACTTAGCAGTTTGTAGAATCTATAAATACGTGTGTAATGTAAACAATAAGCAGCTTCTGCTTGATCATACTGGTCAGTTGTTCAGGAGTTCTGGATTTCCCACAATAGTGAAAGCATGTGAAGAGGAATCTGCTCCTGGAGACAGAAGCATAGGTAGTTCCTGGGAATTATTTCAGACCTAAGCTTGATGTGGACCTCTACTTTCACCCAACCGCAGTTCAGCATCCGACTGCTGCTGCTTGGTGAGCCCAATGCAAGGGAGGGAGGAGACCACAGCAGGTGAAGGCCTGTAGAGAATGGATTTTCGCAACAAAACAAGGAGAAAGAACGTGATGGGAGACTTTTGATGCCTGCACACTATGGAGTCACTGCAAGAGGAAGGTGCTGATGATAATCAGACAAAACAATTGTTTTGGCATTAAAAAAAAATGCCAAAACAAAAGAAGCAGCAAAAAGAAAAGGCTTAAGATGGTTTATCAAATGCAGCTTTATTGACTATGTCCTATAAAGATACTGTTGTTTCAGGCTTATCAGTCATTCCTCGCACATACACCCTGAGGCACAGCGGTCGTTCCCATCATGTACCAGCTAATAATCAAACTCAGGGACTCAGGATAAGTAGCTGACTTCATATATTGAGTTAGGCTAGTGAAAGCTGTGTTCAAATATCACCTGCATCTAATATGTGCATATACATGCCTATGCAAACACATATGAATGTATAGAAATGAATAACACATGCAGCCAACAACACTGACTGACCTCCCAGCAAACAGCTCTGTGCAGAATGAGCTGGGGAAGAGACAACCAAAATCTGACATTGGAAAAACTCTGCCTGGCATTTAGGAATCTTTGACTATGCTCAAAAGAGAATTCTAGTTCAAAAGTTGTATCTTTTAACAAGTACAGCAGATACACAGTGTTTTCCCATCAGGTTGAGTTCTGGCAGAAGCAGGCAGAGAAGGGGTTTGAATGCATTTACACTCTAGACAGTTGCTGCTGCTTTCCCCAACTGGATCTGCAGCATTTGAGATCAGCAAACAGCTCACGAGTGAAACCTGCGCTTCCTCAGTTTCTCTGAAGGAGACAGAGCACATGGGAACACATTTCTCAATTGTTCAAGAGGGGCTGATTTTGCTGAGGGCCAAGAAAATGCAAACCAACCCCATGATTTTGAGAAGGTCATTTCCTGCAGATGATACCTTTGACAACTACAAAATACAAAACATTGTACAGACCACTGCTGGATCAATGCATCCAGACAACTCCCAGCAGGGGTGGGGGCCTGGCTACAGCTTCAGGTGTTCTCAATAATCTAATGGGTACAGAGGGAAATCACTGCTGAGCACCTACATAAACAGAGGATATTGTAGTGCTGCCACAGGCCAGGAGCACCCTTTCAGCCTTCAGTCTCTGCTACCCTAAACTTCCTTCCTCTGAAAAATTTTCTCTGTTGCCATGTGCTTTGGACCAATGACCAAGAGATCCAGTGCTCAGTTCTCACATCTTCTCTTATCAGACTTCAATTCTACACTTTTCACAATCCTCTCTTAGTCTCTTCATGAATGGGCTATTAATAAAACAAGAGAATTTTCAGTTGAGTGGCTGCTTTGAAATTCTTCTGCATGCACTGTTACACCAATTACAAATGTATATGGCAGTAATCCACTCAGCACAGAAGAAGTAGTGCTATTAATACTTTACAAAACTTGTATGCAGCTGTAAGTAATACCTTTTAGGGACCTTTCAAAAATGCTGCAAAAATCCCTAGGCTGTAAGAACTTCATACAATTTTTGTCAGGTTCCTGTTAGGATGCAGCACAGCAGGTTGTGTACTGAAATCTTCTGAAATGGTTATAGAGACAAATCACATAAGTGTTTGGAGAAGGAATGAGATTTTCATAATATTAATGAACATTCATTAACTGCTGATTTCGATGATGCTCATGTCAGCCTCTAGCGAAGTAGGATTTTTCCTGTGTACAGATAAGCATGCTTAATTGAACTGAGATGAAGGGATTTCTGGTGGGATGTTCAACAGTTTCCTAGACAGTCAAAGTTTTAGTTTGTTCAGAGTTAGTTTGCCTCATTCTGCTTATCAGCTATTCAGTTTTAATAGACATATTTTAATTACACAGTCATAATTAAAGATATGCAAGCAAATAAATCTAAACACAGTGAGAGAGAGACCAAGGGTCTTTATGCCCTCTGGAACTGCAAAGGACTACAAGTCCGTGCTTCAGTTGAGTAGTGAAAAGTTCTCTGAGAACTAAGAATCAGCAATTTCCTTCTGAAAACCTAAAATAAGTGCTGTATGATATGCAGTTACTATCATTGTAACCTTTAAAAAGACTGAGAAAATCATTCCATCTATAGCATCTTACCAACAAGCACCAACACTGAATACAGCCACAATCACACAGGCACGTTGTTTCACCTCACTCTATACTGCTGCCAAAAGGAGGATTCCTGCTCCCAGTGACTTCTTGCTTCCTTTGTGTAGCACTTGCATTTGTGCAGCCGAACAGTGAATTATGCATGGATATGTTCCAGGTAGGACAAGCAGAGACACGTGATATGGCTCCTGGTTGAAGAAGTCAAATATGATGGTACACAAAAGGCCATGTGGAAAGCTCCTGAAATTGTAAGTATCCATTTATTTCCAGGTTGGGTGTATTATTAAATGAATATTTCCTAAAATAGTACTGCAAAATGTGCTTGTGTTTGGATTCTTCAGCTGAGATGTTCAATGATTTAATAAACTAGCACTATTGCATAAATAAAGTAAAATAGCACTAATAGCATAAATAAGGACTGTTTATGGCTGTACACTTAGAACCCAAATAAAGGCACAATGGGTAAATACATCATTGGAGTTACAATTGCCAAATAAATTATTACACATCAAAATGTGTTGAAAGACACTGAAGATTTTGTAAATTAAATATATTAAGTAGAAACAGGCAGTGATGAAATCATGGCTCCTCTTGACATACAGCACAAAAACACTGGGGGAAATAACATTATTAAGCAAGCTACTGAGAAAGAAAAAGTCAAAACATTACCAAAAAATCATATACCTCAGCCTGCATATTCTCTGATGTGACTAAAGCCTGCAAAGGGCACATAGTGTGGGTCCCCATAGCTGTAGAGCCATAAAACCAAAGGTTAATCCCAGCTAATAGTCCCTTTCTCCCTCCCAAATTTTGATCTCCTTTGTTACATTTGGATTCACAGATTAAATTTTTCCAGACATTCTAAATGCTGTCAGTAAAGACAGCACTATGACAGCAGTTTTTATGTGTTCTTTTTTTATACAGAAGAAATGTTACACAGGCATGCTCTGCTGTCCATTAAGGATGTATTTCTGGAAAGTCTGATCACTAAAAACATGGCTTAACTCTTCATCACCAAACTGATTTAATCAATCCCAGCTTTTTTGAGAAAGATGATGATGACACTGCAGATGGAACTGTTGAGGAGGAGGGGCACAAGTGCTCCCACTAAAAGACTGATACTGAGGACTTGGTTTCAGGGATGCAGCAGTTGGGATCTTTAAGGAGGGTGATCTGCTCCAGAAAGCTGGCATCTCTTCCAGGTGACAATTACCACCACGTCAAATATACTGTCCCTGTGCATTTAAACTGAATGTATTTTAGTCTCTGCACACATCCCATCTTCGCCACAGAAAAAGTGATTTGCTTCCCAAACAATGTCCAGGATTTCACCTGGGTGGCTGACGAAAGTTAGCAGAGCAGGATGTTCAAGAATCAGTAGTGGGCTGCCAAACCCAAGGACAGGATCATCTAGGGAACTGGTCCTCTCCTTGTGCAATCCAACACAAATCAGGGACATGGTCATAGGAGTAATCTTTGCTCAGATTTGTGATGTGTAGGCCACCAGCCCCAGGCATCTCTATTAGTTATGTACAGGTCTGCCTGGGATATTTTTTATTATATATCCTTAAATACAAGCAGGGCATCTGGAAAGCATTATGCAAACTGACTTTCTTCTTCAGAAGAACGTATGGGATTCCCAGATATATCCCAGGAGTGAGAAGCAGGTAAGAAAACAAAACAAAAAAAGCACAGATACTGCAGTTTATGTTAAATATATACAACAGTCAAATATTTCAGAACTCCCCAGGTGCTCTCGAATCAAAATAAATCCAGATCAAAACCAAAGTAGTATCAGAGAAAAGGCTGTTACTGAGCGCAGAAATTTTGCAGAACACAGGTTTAACTTTACTTTATAAGGCTCTTTATTAAACCACAAATTATACTCTGCTCTGCTTTGCAGCTACATGCCTGGACTTTGCTGCTGTTCTGGATACTAATACTATCTTGCCACATTTCCCTATATACAATCATTTAATCTTCAAACATTTAAAACCATCTGTGATGACTACTACAATATATACTACATGAATACGGCAAAACAAAAAGCCCCACAGTGAATAACTAAAAGAAACAACTGGCTACTAGGGAAATTGACACAAACAGATTATTTTAAGTTGCAAGGCCTAGAAGCCATCACAGAGTCACTGTGCCTTGATCCATTTAGAGCAAGCTGCAAAATTTTCTGCTCTGCCACAATGGCACTGGAGCACATGTACACCTTGCTTAACTTGCAGGAAAACTTCTAACACTGCAGAGTACCACCAAAATCCACCAGCCAGCCAGGCAACAGATCTGGCTATGGACACAGGAGACTCCTGAACGCCTCCATCCTGGATCATCTCCACTGTTGGAGGCATTCAAGACTCAACCAAGCATGTCTCTAATAAGTAGATTGGCATTGTGCTGGTGGTTGGACAAGATGATACTCACAGAAGCCCTTTCCAATCTAAATTATTCTATAATCATCTGGTCCATTTAGCTCCCTTGCTGTTATCCAGTTGTGTTCACTGCTTTGATTCCCACAGAGGAAAAGGGAAGCATTTTCTGTGTTTAATTTATGTCGGTTGTTTCAATTTCCCAGTGAATTAATAATTTAGCAGAATTTTTTCTTCCTCATTTTAGAGTTATGCGAAGTGGCCAAGTGGTAAAATAAGACATTAAATTATTTACAAGTTGTACACACAGGCAGATAAGTGGTGCATCATATATTTAACAGTTGTTAGAAAGTACAAAAACAATAAGCATGACAGCCAAAGTCCTTTGTCTAAGGAGAGAAAAGTAATCTTCAGGTTTGTGTTAATTTTTTCAGGCATAAAAAAGAGCTAAAGCAAATGTATTTAAGGTAGATCCAAAGTTTGTACAAACTTCAGAGCTACCAGATTAAGCAGTTTCTGTCTGCAAATGAAGGAATCAAAAACTTTAACAAGGCTCCATTGCCTTGCTGGCAAAATTCTTCACAAAAGGCAATTAAAACCCTGTTCCATGTTTTAGAAAGATGGAATTGAATAAATCACAAGTGTGCAGAACCGTCAAGTGTTGGCAGGTGATTAGGTTATCACAGACTGGGAGAATAAATTAAAAATTCATTTGTAATGGTTGGACAGTGCTATAAAACAACAAACAGATCCTAAATCCTCAAGTCTCCAATTACCAGCCCTATTCAGTTTGCTTGAATAAAAGAATATGTCTTCTTATTTTAGTGCTCAAGAAATAAAGAACTAATACTAAACTGCTGAATTTTTATACAACTCCAAATAACCTCTATACATGATGAAGACAAGGACAGCAAAGAGAATTCCTCATAATTCAACCCTTCTAAATGTATTTACTGCCTTATACATGCAGCTGAACAACTTCCTTCAAATAAACTTAACCAGAAATAGGTTTGAAAAATGGAAATAGTTTTGAAGTACCATGCTCTGAGCATTTTCTACAAAGGAACTGCAAAACAGAACAAAATACCACCACACTTTTTTCCCCCGCTGTAACTTCACATTCTTCTTGAAAACTGATTTTAAATATATTTCTTTCTTAATGTGCATATATTTTACACAAAGACCTTCTGTTAAAATTCATCTGGCTATCTGAACCCCCCCTTCCCCTGAGTGCACACAGAGAGACATAGTCATTAAAGGATTGGCAGAACAAGATCTCCTTTCTTTTCTGAAGGGGGCCCTTCCAACAAAGGACCTCCGAAAGTAGTATTTATTGTTAGGTGCCGGGTGATGCAATCTTCATTCATCAGCAGTAAAGATCTAGGATCGGCTTCCTCCACGTCCTAACAAGCACACACATCTCTTATCCACACTGTATTGGCATTCTTCTATCTGCTGTTTCTGACAAACTCTTCTGTCACTGACTTTCAGTTTAGCAGGAACCCCTTTGAGCACCCACAAGTAGCTCCACCACCGCCAGAAGGTCGTTTTCTATCCATAGGGTGTTCAGCACATAAGCTCTGGTGGAATGACAGCAATTGAAAGGGTAAAAGCACCTGCAGCCTTGGGGCTTGCCACAGCTCCCCAGAAACACTCAGTCTGGTCTGGAGCTCACTCCTTTCCCTGATGCAAGCCCCTGCCCCCTCTCACTGGTAGAAAAACCACCAGGTGTGGGAGGTAGAAGGATCCCCTGCAGAGAACACGGGGCTGCTGGCACAGGGTGGACACCAGTCCACAGCCTGGGGAAGGCTGGTCAGTGAGACTGCAGCAAAATAGGAAATGAGGCTGGACAGAGTCAACTTCTAGTGAAAGGAGACACTACAAGGAGGCCTGTGGAAGGAAAGGAACTTGGTACTGGGGAGGGACAGCTGGGGACTGAAAGGACTGAGGGCAGAGGAGATACAGGCACAGGGAGGGGAGGTGTGGTGTGAGGCTGGGTGCAGCAGATGGACCTCAGGCAGGAGACCTGAGGAGGGACCTGCTTAGGACAACAGTAACAGGAACAGAGGCCAGCATGAGACTTAACCTCTCAGGACTCTGAGGAGAGGAGAAAGCATCTCCACCATGCAAAGGAAACTGCTTCTGGCTTTGCCAGAATGCCCCTGTGCTTCCTGCTCAGTGCTGAGGACTGATCCTTCACTTGGAGTAGTTGCTTTGCTGTAGCGTCCCAGAGAAAAAAGGTAACACTTGGGATCATCCTGTTCATATTGCATCAATACAGAAACCCTCCCTAGCATGCAGGCAGGGATAGAGGGGGAGTGTACATGTGCAAACAAGGCATCATAATAAGAAATAACATAATTACTGTTTATTTTGACAAGTTTTGATGCTTTATGGGGTGCAATTTTTAATAAAGTATAAAACAAAATGCCTTGGGTGAGAGACCTGCTCTTTCATGATCTTAGAGCAGACAGAGCAAAAAACACAAGGCCTCAAAGGAGCAAACACTGGGCAGTCATACAAACCTAGATGTACCTTGTTTCCTTTTCAGAATAAATCTCATGCCTCAATTCCATGATTTAAGGCACTTTTCCAACTGAAAAACGAAATTTAAGAGCTTGAATATATTCTCATCAAACTGCAACACAAGAATTGATAGCAGACAAGAAGTATAAAAATACATATCTCTCATATTAACTTTGTAAATATCATAAATTTATAATAAAAGTTAATATCCAGTAAATGACCAAAATGTTCTCAGATAACATTTAAGATTAATAATTTAGCACTGCAAAATAAGTTTGCTATGAATATAGACTTCTAAACGAAAAGACAAGCATCTTATAAGTATGCTTCATATCAAGGCTAGAAAAACAGCAAATAGCTGCCACAACAATGTTTTTTTCTTGGACAAATGGCAAATCTTAACAATATTTGAAGCTCTCAACAGATGGCTTGGAAAAAATCAAAAAAAGTGTCTCATTAAAATAAATATTTCTAGCTCTTATCATTGCAGCTGATTGCTTACACATACTTAAAAGTTGTTAGCAATATAATCTATGTTTTGTCTCTAGTTTAAGCAAACTTTTTTCTCTGATTTTGGACTCAGCTAAGGCAAATCTGTAAACTGATAAACTGAACCACAGAAAGAAAGAAAAATGAAAGTCACAAAAAAAGTCACTTTTTAGACTCAATGTGCACACTCAGCTTTCAGCCTTGTGCCTTCCCAGACCACTATCCCATGACATTTGTTTCTTTGGACATAGTGCAAGATGAAACTACAAAGGGAAACAGAGTCTAAGTCAGACACTGGTTGCACCTCTATCCTATTTACTCACAAGGAGAGTTAAAAATGTGGTACTTGAAGAAATTCTGGTATTGGTTTATACATACTAAAATCTGAATTTCCCTGTAATTTTTAACAATACAGTTTTGATCTTCAAAGTAAAATATTGCTTAACACATCATGTATTTGTTTTAAGAGGTGTGAAAAAATTAAGAGTTTGGATAAGTGGCACCATAAAAAATGTAACTATTTCTACCTTTCACAGCAAACAAATAAAATCTTGTGTGAAAATGAACTGTGTGCAGATATCACACCTTGAAATACAGCAGTCCTTAGTTACAGGCAGGGGACAGAATGAACCAAAATGTTTCTATTTCACACAACGTGGAAGACTTTGAGCCTGATACTACACCTACTGAAATGAACTCCAGGATAACTGGCGAGCTCAAAATTCAATTAAATCTTGACAGAGCACGTATCAAGAAGTGAAAAGACTCAGTCAAGAAACTGGGCTTAAAGGGCAGATCTCTGCAGAAATCAAGTACCCGCCGTATGGTAACAAACAGACCAGGCAGCTCCTCTCTGCTTTGCCAGTCAGCAAACCAACAGCCGTAACATTCCATACCCATTTCAGATCTGAAGTTAACCAAGACAGTAAACTTCTAAAGAGATTACTGTACTTGATTCAGTTATCCAGGAAACACAAATTAAGGGAGATGGTCGCAGGAGTTTCACCATTTCTCCTCTTAACTGCAGACTGCTAGGGAATGAGCAGTCATGCCCCATCCCTGACTTTCCAATGCCATGGTCATGATGGTCATGTGTTCTCACTCTTGCCCTGGTATCAGCTCAAATGACCTCAGGATGAGGCAGGGCAGGCTGCAGATATGACAGTGAGCACACTTCTCTCTCCTCAAAAA
>VXBC01008915.1:98066-113023 GCA_013399945.1 Ploceus nigricollis | reverse complement strand
AAAAAAAAAAAAAAAGGCAAATTTCTGTTTAATCAACCACCACTTTAATGGTTCAAACCACTGCAAGGTACCCATCTCTCACCTGACACAAGAGAAACCATGGGAAACCAAAGACAATGGAGAGAAAAAAGTAGATGTGCTTGGAAAGTGTTTTGGGACCAGCTGTTTTGAAAAAGCTTTAAATATAAAAAACTTTATTAAAAATTGTTGCTGTTGGTTTTTTTGTTTGTTTGGGTTTTTTAAAATGGGCTCATTTAGGTAGCAGCAACATGGTTTTTTAATTGCAGTCAAACTGCTGCTTGACATTAGAAACTTTTGTTTGTGGAAACTGCAGCTCTGTTAACTGGACATCTAACAGCTATCAGAACCTAGTAAGCTCACCAAGTGTTGACTCTACACCATACAAACCCACAACTCTGCATTGAGTATGGTGAAATGTGATATTTTATGTCATTTTTCAAACAACTTTTTAAAATATAGGGGGGGAAAAAGCAACAAAGATGGAAACTAAAACATTGGAGCAAAAATGCTATTTCATGTCTTAACTGTTCATAACATAACGTTGGTTGCTTGCTGACAGAAGCAGCTGAGGTGAAGAACAAGACCAGGTGCCAGCCCCAGATATCTGAGTTTACGCAGCGGCATCGCTGGCCAGACGCCGCCCAGGCTGCCCCGGATGAGACGGGTGTTGCTGCTTCTCTGAGCTCCCGCCCTTGCCGTGCCCTGACTTTATCAGGGGAGGAGATGCACAAGTGCCAAGCTCTGCCTTGCCCTGCTGCCTCCCATCCCACCTCGCCTCACCTCTAGGAAAGGAAACCCAGGTGACTGAACTGGGCAGGAGTCACAACCAGACTCTCACCTCTGCAAGCAGAGGACCAGACCTGCCAAGAGATACCATGGAGCACACACCCCTTCTTCTCCCAAACAAAAAAACTGCTTGAAGCCCACTGGCAGTACTGTGCAGTGATGCGCCTGACCTTATTTCTGCTAGGAATGTTCCTCCCTCCCTCCCTCATCAATTCCACCACGCTTGTCTGATGTTTCCTTTTCTGCTGCGTCAAATACAGATAACAAGTTACTCGAGGCAGGGATCTGTCCAGAGCAGTATAGCTCACCAGCAAAGGGTTGGCAGGCTGTACAAAAAATGGAGCAGAGCAAATGACCAGCCTTTAAAACAAACACAATTTCATTTATTCATAGCTTAATAACTTACTAATTCATTGCTTAATGTGTTATTAGCAATACATTTTAAAAATCAGGCTTTGACCCTCAAAATTCTTTTCTAAAGGCATAAATAGGTTAAACTAAGTTCTTCCCTCTGCAATAACCAATGCATTGAAAATTTTCAAAGTCTGAGGTCTCCAGCATCAATGATGCTATAAAATCAAACATGATACTTCTAATAACTTTTTCCCGAGTACTTTTCAACTCCAGTAAATTGTAGCCAGAGCAGCTGCTTGTGAAGCACTCTGACCTCTATGGGATGAAGGGGCCCCAATGGACAGGGTGGCCCTCGCAGTCTGTGGAGAAACAAGATCTGCATACCCCCAGCACAGCACCCAGTGTGGCCCTGCTCCCTGCACAGGAGAGCAGCACACAGGTGGCAATGCTTGTGAGAGCCCCGGAGAGCCTAATGACCAAAAATACCCCCCTGTAAGGCTAACCCACAGCTGATCTGCTGCCAGGAGCAGGCAGCAGAGAAAAGGGTTAGGAAAGAGAGGAGAGTGGATGTACACATCTTGCTGCCTTTTCTTCTATGAGTACCTTTAAAATTGAATATTATAAACTACATTTGTTGCTATTTAATGACACAGGTCTAGCTTTCTGTACCAGCCATGCATCACATGTCTCACATGTCAGGGAAACTTGCAGACTGGTTGTCAAACCAGCGAGACTGCTGGTCCAGGGTAGTATTGATACTGAGTGAGTGGGAAGGCTCCTCTGTCTCGTAGCACTGCCTGCTCTGGCTTTCCTTCTCAGGCAGGATGCACACCAAAGAGCCACCAGCCACACTGCAGCCCAGGCAATGTCCACGTGCAGAAAGTCACAAGCTACTTGATGGGAAAGGATGGGAGAGGAACTCCTGAGGGAATGTGGGGAACAGGAGGGGCTTCTCTGCAATCCAAGTGCCAAACGGGAACACCCACATCCCTTCCTGCCCTGGCAGTCACACATCAGGCCTGTCTCAAATACCTGTATTTCCCTTCCAACTACTCTTGGATCTCTAAACTCTCACCCTCCTTTGGGGATAAAATTTAAATCCTGCCTCTTCCCACCAGCTCCAATAAGAGTTCCCTGCAGTGTCATATGAATGTCAGGCAGAGTCTTTACTGAATTCAGCCCTAGACCATTGTCCTAAAAGAATCATTGTGGGGTTCGAGGGTGTTTAAAAAGAGTATCAAATAAGGCCTGGAGTAATTGTTCTGTTTCCATGTTTTAAAAGGCATGTGGTAGGATGCTGCAAAGTTTCTTCCTGATTTTCTGAAGGCTGAGTGGGAACTGTTAGTATTACTTTAACTTGGATAATTGCTAGGCACACCTTGCAAAATTAGCAATGTGGCATTTAATGTTCTTTACTCTCCTTCTGCAAAATTATGGCAGCTCTCTGTGCCATCCAGACCTTTTTAATTCCCTGTTAGATCAAAAATGTAAACAATTGCTTTGAAAAACACCTCCCACTGCCACACTGAAATAATTCATCTTCTGTCTTCAGAGAGACAACAGAGAGAAGCAGTTTCTATTAATATCTCTCTCCCGCTCCAGGCTTTGTGGCCTCAAAGAAATTCAGGTATACAATTTTCAAAGGAATTGACTTTGAAACAATGATGGCACTGAAGTCAGATGCAGATTGTAATGTCCTTGAAAGCCTAGTAAAGCATGAGCTGGGAATAAGAAGCACTGAAGAGACTCAGCAGAAGGAAATTACAAAAGTATAGAATTAAAAAGCTAAAAATGCTGTGTGTTGGTTTGTATTTTTTCCTTACCTTTACTTCACAAGTGATTTATCTGATGTGGAAAGGTCCTTTTTTTTTTTTTCCTGTAAGCTGTTGGCAGCATTTTGAAAACCATCAACAACTTTGATGACTTCCTTTTTACCCCTCCAGTGCACTCAGATGATCTTTGCCTCTCTTTACCTTCAGATCTCTAGTATCAGAACTCCAATGTACATCCCACAGGTCACTTGCAACCTCAGCAGCTGTTGCACAGAACCCAGAAACAGAATTTTTGACTGTGGCTGTCCTCAACAAAACCATCTATGCCAGGAACACAGTAAATGTCTGGGTCCTGAGCAGACTGGAGTTATCTCATAATTAGAGCCTGGTATGTATTCAAGCATGAATTAAGTAATGATGATGAATTTTCATCACTCTTGTGATTCTGTGAATGTAGGTCATATTCCATCCTAACTATTGAACATAAAGCTATTGTTTTTCAGACAGTGTATTATGGGGACCCAGCTTCATGTCCTACTAAATGCCCATCTATGAGCAAAACATCCAGAGAATCTTTTTATATCACCTTGTTTCTGACAGCTTTTGGTTCTCATCCAAGCTGCATAACCAAACACACCTGTTTTGCGTCCTTAACCCATTTTTCCCCTTCTCCCATTATCAACAGTCCTCAAAGTAAGCTGGAAAAATTCCTTTCCCAAACACAAACATGCTTTTTTATCTACTTTGTTTCACTGAATGTTTGGATGGGAGCTTTAATTTTGTTTTTAAGTATTATAACAATAATAGACTATTTTATATAAATGTACTTTGCCATTACAAACATGCTGAAAGGCTGAGTAAAGTGTCTCAAAAAAGTGAAATGCTAAGTAAGAAAGCATCAAGCTTCCTTTTATAAATCCATTTGGTAATAACAACCAAGTTCCAGACTCCGCTGGAAACTGAAAACAAAAGTCAGCAGAAGAATTACCCTGTGTTTGGAGAGAGGAATTCATGTATGTATCAACAAGAGGATACAAGATGGGTAAATTTCGTCCTCCCTCCCACACCCGAGACACCTGCCTGAGAGCTCAGGCACTTCTCAGGGGCAGACAGGGAATCAGGAAAACCCACTCAGCTTTCACCTCACCACATGAATTACCAAATGATTCTCTTCACTGCAGTAAATCTGAAAATTGCAAATGTTAAGATAATGGAAATAGAGAACAATCAATTCAATTACGAATATTCCACAGCAGCAGGACACAGAACCATAAGGAACATTTCAGTTTGGCAGGGCCTTTCCACAGCAGTTGCTTCAGTAGGCATTGTGCCTGCAGTAACACACGCAAGGTAAACACGGAAAGAGGAAACAAATCAGTCACACAACGTGCTGGTTCATTTGGTTCATGGGCCAAAAGCTGATACAAGACTGGTTTTACAAAGGTCTTGTTCAAACACAAGGCATATGACATGAGGTAACCTCAAATGACCAGCTAAGTAACATAGGGTTACTGGAGAGAAAACCAGCAGCACAGGACAAAATAGTGACCAAGGGGAAACGACTTTGTTCGTCTCAGAAGCCAGACACAGGAGTGTTTACAAAAAAGGCTGCACTTTATCATTTCATATTTTTAACAATGAAGGTTGTAGCCTGAAGAGCAATTTTTAAAATCATCTATGTGTATTCTCATCATTTGCTATTTATATAAATTATCTTGGTGTTTCATATGCAAAGCCACCCTCCCTTTAAATTCATCAGATAATAGGCAGGAATTGAAAGAAAAGGAAGATACATTTCTGGCTCAACAAGAATTGAGACTTTAAAAGAACTAGGACAGTCACTTCTCGGTGCAAATTTCTGCCTGCCACATGAAATGCTGAAGGCAGAAAGACTTTTAGTAGAACTGTCACTTAGCAAATGCCTCAAGCACGGGAAGGGTGACAGCATGTACAGCCCTGAAGTAACAGCGCAGGTGAAAAACAGGAGCTTACTTATTGCACAGCAGTGCAGTTCTCAACTTGCCAAATACCTGTTTGCCCAGATAATCAATTTCAAAAAGGCTGACTGCTGCCAAGCAGCATTACACACCGAAATCTTCAAAACCTAGCAATACCATGCTGCACTGTGCTTTATCAGCTCACCACAATTTGAGTGCCACATTCTACACGGAAACTGCCTTGCTGTGTGTCCTCAAAGGGATTTAAGTGCCTAAGGCACCAACACGCTGGCTCCTACCAAGCTCAAACACCATCAACCTTCACATGAAGGTAGAAACATTTGGGGATAGCTATCACAAGGCTTCTCCATTTCAGCTTTCTCCCTTGCTGAAACTCACAGCCAGTTACACCTTTTGTGTGACCAAGTTTAATGTTCCTTCATTGCAGCCAGAGTTCCATTGTGTCCCACTCCCTGCTGCTCCATGGAACCATGTGGGAAGCTCAACAGCCAGCTCCATGCCCCTGGAACACCACAACTCAAATAGCACTTCCCGTCAGTCATCGAGAAATTTAAAGCATTATTACAAAAACTCAAAAGCCACAAAAAGAACAGCAGAGGCAGACTGAGGATATAACTAACATCCGAGACTGCTGTAAGTAAGGGGATCTATTGTCCAAAACTGCCCACTCTGCGCAGGAAGTCAACCTCCAAGATGATGATTCCATCTCTATCTGCACCCAGGACTGTGTGCTTAGGCTGACTGTTCCACAAGGCATGAGGAGGCTGCACCCATGGTGCTGTTAAAGGCAATGTTAAGGGCTGGACTTCCAGACAGTTTGCATCACCACAAAGCTGCATTCCTATGTGGGCTGAGCCAAGTGGCTCATGCTTGAGCTATGTAGTCGTGGGGATAAGTAACTGGAGAGAGGTCAAAATAGGTAACACAGTATTGCAGGGTTAACTCAAGAGACCTACAAGTGATTAATCCATATAAAAGCATTCAAGATCCTGTTCTTTCTGTCCAAAGTGAGAGCTGCTATTTAATGGGACAAGACAAAAGAAAAAGTGGAACTACGCCAGATATTGTAAAACAGCAGGCTCAAACTTCCGGCTGAAATGCAGCGTTTCAGATACTGAAAACCTTGAGAAGTTGTTGGAGCTGACACACAAACAACAAAATCTCAGGTAGCTGGCTTGATCTTCATTAAATGAAAAAGTGAGTGACCCAAATGCCTCCTACTCCCAGGTTTTGGCCAACACATCGCCTTAGAGCAAACACCTTGAAGACAACTCAGCCTGTGTTACATGCAGACACTCCATCCCTGCTCTGCACTGTTCCTTCTCTGCAGAGTTTCCCTGTTATTTGAGATGCACGAGGTAATGTTGCAGCTTGGCATTCTGTGGTTGGAAGCGTGGCAGGCAGCTGTGCCAGGCACTCCTGCCAAGAAAATATTCTGACACACCATGGTTATAAAAACACATCAAAGGAAAAGGCTTTTTTCTTCTTTCGTATCACTAAGTACTTAAATCCCGGCAGGGCTCTCCTGGCTCTGCAAGCTTTAAGTATATATACCCAAAGTCCATAAACTGAAGAGGAGACTGACTAATATGCACCCCACAATCCCCTGAAAAGCCATTCTAAATGTGCCATCATTTACTGTTTAATACCTATTTTTGGATATGAAGTCAGTGATAGGTGGGGTTTTTTTGGAGGCAGGGGGAAGTTGTATGCAAAAAAAAAACCCTGTTGTGTGAAATGTTTTGGGGCACAATATTTAAGCAATAATAGCTTGGTTAAAAAAAAAATGTAATCAACCTTAATGTTGATCAAAATTTTTTTTCAGATTCCCAAAAGGGCAGCCAGCTCCTTTTAATAAGGACAATTCTGTTGCCATGTCTGAACCTTACTCCCACTAGTTTCAGTAGATTCAGCTGTTTCAGTAGTAAAATAGTTTGGTTTACGCCAGAATATGCTAAGAAATGGATTCCATGCAGGTGGTCCCAGGATCCGTGACAGTGCATCCTCACAGAAATATGAGCAATCCACTCCTAAATGCTTGTGGCTGTTCAACTGCAGCTCCCACCCTTACTTTTAAAATTTTAAACTTCATGTCAGGAAGGGCATGCCTGCTTTTTCTACTTTCAGCAGAAAAACTGAAACAAAGGGCAGCAAGTTAATACCAGGCAGAGGCATTCCCCACTACCACTAAAGGCCCCCTGGGTGCAGTGGATGTGCCCGCAACCTGCAGATTTCAGAGCTCTCACATGGATCCCTCCAACTCTACCAGCTACACAGAAAGCTGAAAAAGTTGCCAAGTAGTAAATCAATTCCGTCATGCTCAGACCTGCCTCCTTGCCAAATCAACAGAAGCATACAGAGCGCTCTGCCACATGGAGAAAGACTTTTTGAGTTCCCAAAACAAACTGAGGACAGAAGCTACAAGGGTAAGAAAGAGCAGTCAAGCTCCCAAGAGTAGGAATGGGGAGTACACACAGAAGAGGTCCTTCCAGCTGCCCACAACTTTAAAATGTCCCTTCAGTATGCCTGAGGATGTTCCTGTCCTTGCAATAATCTAACTCACCCCAGTGATTCCGGGTACTTGGAGACAGTGTGTGAGTCCCTTCCTCCCACATCTGTGCCTAATTCGTCAAGACAGGTGAGCCAGCCTTCAAAACTTCAAAAGCCTGCCTGTCAAGAACAGAAAGCCAGGGAAATGTAATGTAAAGTTTGGGCCCAAACTGTGAATAAGATTGAAAATGTGGATCTACTGAAAAGTGACTGAAATGGCTATGGGATGGTACCTGTACTTAAAATACCAGCACTGCATACATATTTACTGAGGAACCACATGTTTTCCTTCTTTGGTTTGCAGATGTTTCTTCTTTCTGCAGAGCATTAATATTGTGTTTGAGGAGAGGAAACAGATGGTAGCTCCAATAGTGGCACTTTTCCAAGGTGGAAAGAAACCATTATAGTGGGGCTTCCACAAGCTTAGAGTGAGAATGTCAGATTTGTATTGCCTGTTTGCACGAATTAAACACGTCACTGCAAGGCCTCCAAACGATGCAAATGTAGGCTAGTGGCTGACACTGACAGCTGGTGCCTTAACACCGTTTCTGTGCCAGTCAGAGCAAAGGGAGTCCTAAGCAGAATCCCCACAGCAGTCAGTGATATGGACAATCCATGAGGTCCTAGGTCAGAACTGTTTATCATCTCAGGCTTCAACCCTGGAGCTACTGTTCCATGGGGAGGGGAAGTCCTGCCCATAAAGAGAAATTTGTGGAAGAGGGTTGAATTTAACACAGCAACCGAACTGAGAAAGAAGAAGAAAAATAAAAGCTACATCCAAATAAAGATAAATTATGCCATTATCCATCAAAACAATAAACATGGACAAAAATAGGATCTTGTTTTTCAGTACTGATAATAATTTCACAGTTTTTTTCTGAAATAACCCCAAAATTCTAATGGGGGAAAAAACCCCAACCAGAGAATTTCTTTAAATAATTTCTGCCTTTTATGGATTTATATGAGAACAGCAAGAGCAATTAGTCTGGTCATCCAAGTCCAGGTGGCCATTTGATAGAAGGAAAGTGGCTGGGAAGACTGAGGAGCATATCTGAGAAAAAATAAAAGAAGATGCCATGGGAACACACTTTACAGTTGTTGGGAAAGTGTAGGGCACAAGGTGATTTTGAACTGTGGAGTGGGAGTCAGAGCTGGAATATGAAGCAGATGATAATATTAAACTAGGGAGCATAATTTTGGCAGCTAAGTATGTCCAGAAGGAGAAGATAATGTAAAGTGTTGGAGAATAAGGTGAAGGTGAGGAAGACTAGAAATAACCAATCAAAGCTTTGCCAGAGAAAGCTGTCCAGATTTGTGAAATGTGGCACAGGAAGGCACTCGAGGGGCTCAGCGAGAGGATCACACATTGTATGAGAGTAAGGAGAGGTCAGTAATTTACCATGGGGGCTGGGAACGTGAGTAAATCAGAATTTGGTCAGCGCAGAGGGAGCAGGATCTCTAAGGCAAGTGCTGGTGTGGCAGTGAGGGATGAGTAGCCCAGAAAGGTTGTGTGAGTGCCAGACTGACACAGGGGACTTGCCAGTGGGAAAGCAGCCAGAGGCACAAAGGCTGTTCTGGTAGAACAGTGAAAGATTACAGACACACCCAACTTACCTTTCCTAACCTCAGGCATTGGGAGATGCCAGGTTGGGAGCTGAGCTGCTCCAGGCTTCCTGGCCCCCATCCTAGTCACAGGAACAACCAGCACACCTCAGAAGGTAGAAGGACTTTCCTTCTTAACACGCCCCCTTCTCTCTGTTCAGTGCACAAGGGTTTTAGAATTCCTCTTCTGACTCAAAAGCTTAAAACTACCTGGGATAAATGTCAGCCTGCCTGCAGTATAATTCAGAGGGGAAAAAAATACGAGCTAAGGAAGAAGAACAGGTTTTTGGAGTTTTTTCCTAGAATCCTACAAAGGAGAAAATCCCTCAGTGCCTGAAGGTGGACAGCTGTACCAGGGGGAAGCCAGGGGAACCTCTGCATTTCAGTTACTCCTGAGCACAGAGCTATTGAAAAAGTCTGAACATGATCTTGGGCTGTTAAGGAAATCTTGGCTTACAAAAGATTTCTGAATCAACAGAACTGCTGTGAAGGCAGACAGAGGATAATTAGACCCAAGGACAGTGTACAGCCCAAGAATGGGAGACAGCAACANAAACCCGAAACAGCCACCTATAAATACAACCACTGGCTGTATAAAAGAGCTGCCTGTGGCCTGAGAATACCTGCACAAGGATTATAACAGAGAGGAAGAAAGAGAAGGGGGAGGAGAGGGACCAGCTAAATCACATGAGTATGAAATTGGCTGTAAAGTAAAGGCTGGCTTTTATATTTTTTTCTTTAAATATGCAAATTTAACAAGCTAAAAACCAGCACATGGTCAGAGCTGCCAGCAAATATGAAAACAGCATTTGGAGCTGCTGGTGGCTTACATGAAGGTCACAGTGTACCTGCAGCTGCACAGCTGAGAGACAGGCAGTGTCACAGGCAAACCTCCCACTCTGGAGCCTCCCTCTCCTTCAGCTCAGGAAGAAAAGGCTCCCACATTCCAAACCAAATCCAGCACACGTTCTTAAAATTTATCTTGCCACAAAAAAACTCGATCAGCATTTTCATGGGAGTGGAAAAAGTAATGTACAAATTACTAAAATAAACTGCAAGAGACAGTATGCCCTAGCAAATATCAGACTGGCTTTCTTCTTAAGCATTCAGAAAATCAAAACAGGAAATGAAACAAATATCCAGATATTTAATAAAGATCTGTTTTGAAAATAGGAAGATAATCAACAGGAAAAACAAGGAAGGAGAAAAAATGTGTGTGTGACCTTTATTTGTAATTTAATGCTTGTTCTTGTCAGATCAAATCTTGTTTCCCCCCCAAAAAATGTTGTTAAGAAGGTTAAAATTTTTTTTTCCCTATCCAAGAAAAGAGAGGCAGCTGATCTGTTCATTCCATATTTGTCTTTTAATCTATGTGTTCATCAGACTACAGCATCAGCCATCTTGCTAATTATCTGCTTCTACCACATGGAAATTGAAAAAGATGAAAAAGTCACCCTTAGGAAACAGCGGACTAGGAAAATGGGAAGATAAATTCCAAGTTTTGATACTGCAATGAATAATACCTTATAATATTCTGTATTTTCAAAGCACTGTTTTGCCTCACATGACAAGAAGATGCAACACTTCTGTAATCTTGCAACCAAGAATAAAGGGCAAACCAAACAGTTTCAAAGGATAGATACAAAAACCACCTCTCTTGTCTTTCCAGGTAACTTTTTATTCTGAAATATGTTCACATCTCTGCATGAGCAATAGCCAGGATAACACTCCTAGATCTAATCAAAGATCACCTCATTGTGCACTGCTTCTTAGTTCTAGTTTTGAACACACAAGCATTTACATTTTCAACAAATAAAACAATCTCAGAAATTTTCATAATCTTTCTACGGTGCCAAAACCATTTTAGCAGATCTGCTCTAATTTTTAATCCACACAAATGTAAAACTACATTTACCACGATTAATTCATGTAACTCTTCATGCTCATAGAAGTGCAATTTAGATCCACCCAAAATACTGGCTTGCAGTGCTTACAGTTAGCTCAGCTTTTCACTGCTTCATATAGGACTCGTTTCACTAGATAAATCTGTAATTCCCCCAACTTAGGTACAGCCGAGTCAGATAAAAAAGGGAATCAAGACCCATTTAGAGTACATGGCTGGGCTAACAGCTACTCAAAATGATGTTCTAAGCACTAAAAAAATGTTAATTAGTGTTAATATCAATGAAAGTTTAACCTGCTGACAAAAGCTCTTAATGTTCCCTTTCCTATTAATGAGAGCATGCATAAAGAAAGCTAGTCAGATTGCCAGGATTTTCTGTAAATCCCACAAAATCACTAACAGCATCCACACAACACATTATTTAAGACCAGCAGCTCCTCCTACCAGCGCACTGGGAAACCGCATTTAATCTTTGCATCAATTCTTCTAGGGCCATTTCTTCAATTTTCAGCCAGCATCTCATTCTCAGATAAAACAAAAAGAATCCACAGCAAGCATGCCCCCCCTGTTCAAGGATTAAAGGAGGCAGGGGGGAAAAGCCCCAAACCAGCCCGCTACAGCAGTGCTTGGCAGCCCTGCATTTCAATCGCTCCGCACGGCTCCCCTCGGAGGCACAAAGGGAGGTAGGAGCCCACGTTCCCTGCTGGCAGAGCCTGGGCGAGGCGGGCTGCCGGCAGCCGGAGCCGGGAGTGTCGGTGACAGCAGGACCGCTCCGAACTTCTCTGTCCCTGCCGCGAGTGGGCTCGCCCGCAGCGGAGCGCTCAGCCCCAGCCGGGACTGACGCGCGGCGCTCAGGAGCCGACGCGCGGCCGGCGCTGGGAAGGGAGGGCTGCGCTGCATCCCGCGGGAACAGCTGGCGCTCGCAGAACGCCCCATCCTCACTCACGTGAACGCCGGGGCTCCTCCACCTTCCTGCCAGACTGCTGCCAGGTTGGGCACTTGGAAGGAAAATGCCTTCCCACTGACAACGCCAAGGAAATCCCGCTCTCTCCAGTCCACATTCGGTTTGGACAGGTCAGTTTTGAAGGCTAAGGACTTCAGATTTCCTTTAAACGCTGTCGAATTTCCTTTAAACGCAGCTGTCTTCTGGACTCTTTAGAGGAGTTTGCTTAAATGTTGTGCCACAGCAGTCTTACAACTCTGTGAAATTTGTATTTCCACAGCAACTGTATTCCCACCTTAGGCAAAGGGGTTTTAGAGCCGGGCTCTGTGGACCCCTCAAGGTGTATGGGAGCAGAACTGCTGCAGAAGGCAACCAGTAAACTTCCACTTACTATAAAGGGTACAGTACCACAGAACTTTCAGGGACACAGAAAAACCTACAAGACTGAAAGCAGTACCATGCTCCTCTATACAACTGCTCCTCATAATTGCTCTCCACTGCTTTTATACAGACTGTTTTACAAGTTTGAAACGATGATGCTTTCAACACTTTTTATTTCCAAAGATCATCTTGATGCCTACTAAATCTCATTGTTGCAGGTTTTTGCTGATGATGAATTTTGCTGAATTCCCCTACTCTTCTAATCATCCCATTGGTTTTGTCCTAATTTTTAACCAACATTAACAAATTGTCCATGGCTGAAAGAAAAAGAGATGTTTTTCGTTATGTTTAAAAGGACTGTACTGTGTTATTTAAGATAAAGATTCTTTTCTATAAGATTGCATACAGCAGGTAAAAATAGCAGCCCTCCAGAGGGAAATAAGTGGACACCTGTGATGAGTTGTTCATAACTCTCAACAATACCATTACAAAGCATATGAACTAAAAAAAGTTTTTAAGAGGACCCAACAAACTATCTAGGCTTCCTCTGCCAATAAAATTAATTTAGATAATTCATTTACTACATTAATTCACATTATTTCCACTCAAAGTATGACAGGCCCACAGCAGCTCCATGTATTATATATGACTAGAGCTATTTATGTTTGCATTTCAATATTAATAGAAATGACAAAATGAAGTCTTCAGTCAAGCTTTTCCATTACAAAGCATTACCACTGAAAACCAGGATCTGTAGGAACTTTGTATGCAGAAAGTATTTTGTTTATGTGACTGCCATTTGAGACTGCATTTATGCAAAGGAACAAGTGATGGGCAGCAAGACCACAATTACCAGACCAGGCTCTTGCCATTCTGGTGGTGACCCAGGAGGAGCAAATGCATGAGAAAAGATATGCAAGTCTGTAGGTGCACTGGGATAGCTGAGGCTCGTTATCAAACAAAAGCTGTGTGACCATATTGCATCCAAAGACAGCCCAGGGAGAACTCCAGATGCCAGACAGTCAATGGGATTTGCTACTGCAGCAAGTTAAAGGCCTAAGGCATTTTTACATATGCAAAACAGCAAAGCTCACTTGTAATATTACACTGTTTCCTGGTGCAGCAAGAAGTGCAGCAAACATATTCATTCATAAGCACCTACTGCAGGAGAAGATGACAGTCCAACCCCAGATTTCCCTGAGCATCCTGACTCAATTCAATAGTAATTTCATGTTTTCATTGGAGAATCAGCAGACTGCTTAAGCTTCCCATATACCCAAGGTCCATCTTTCCATGGAGTTTCTCAGTGAAATAACAAACAAAAAGGAAGACAAAAAAGTAGTGAAGAATTTTACCACATCAACCAGTCAACCTTCAGAATCACAAGCACATAATAACATATACTTGTGCAAAATGAATGGAGAACCCTAATATGTTAGCTAAACCTCAGTTACACCAACAACACCACTTTATATATATTTTTTACACCTTCAAACAAATTTCAAACATGCAAAGTATGAGCACAGCATCCATGTGAAAGGTTTAGTTAGCTGGGCTGAAAGTTAGTTTACCTAAAAGTGGGTTATTTGTAATTATGTACTTGTTTAATTATGTCCATTCATGGAAATCAGGCAGCCTTGTCTTCCTGAGTAAGAAGCTTTGGCATAGCTTCTCTACTGAATGAAACAGAGTATTTCAAGATACTTAACCAAATGTGGGATTATGGTCTCTGCTGGTTTGACACAGGATCATCCATGGCTTCATGAACAACCTTGAGTCAGACTAAAGAAACAGACCTTAAACTAACTAAAATCAACTCCTAACAGGAAAACCCAACTGAGCTTTCTCGGAACATGAAGCAATGCAGTATCTGACTGTGAGCTATGTAAGGAATCAAAAGAGTCCTGAAAATACAACATGACTATATCTCAGGGAAGAGCTACTGCAGTTTTCACTCTCTTGAAGTTTTTACTTGATCCCCATTCCCCTTCGGATCATCATGACAACCATGTTATGGAATTAAACATGCCATTTCACTCCCACACATCTCATGCCTAATTTAAATTTTATAGTAAAAGGACTGATGCCCAGTTCTAGCACTGAGAGTCTGTAAATACAATAGGAAATGTTGTCATTTTTCAGACACAATATGATTAATTTTTTTTAATTAAAAATTCAAGCTGCTTCTGGAATTCTGATTTTTAACTTCTGCTAATATATTACCTTCAGCAAAATATCTTTACCAGTCCCAGGCAAGCCCCTGGTGCAACAGAGGAATTCATAAAGAAATTTGAGGAGTACACAGCCTTTCAGTTCTGTCTTAGAAGTTTAAAATGCATTGGAAACATTTTTTATCTATTGGTCTATTTCAGTGAAACTGCAAAGATAATAAGAGAGGCGCAAATGTATTTAATTTAATCAATCGATTTCCATGGCTGCATGGGTATAATATTTGACCTGATTTGTATTGACTTTTTTCTAAACTTTTATTAGATTTGAAAGCTTCAACAACATTATTTTTTCCTTCAATTCTCTACTTTACTCTGGTTTTTGCTGTAGTCCTCAGCAAATCCTGTTCAAATACAGCAACATCACACATATTTCCAAACAGTTTCACCTAAATATGATTACCTAGTTTTTCAAGAAATGGTGGCTATTTTGAAAATGTTCCAGAAGTAACACACAGA
>VXBC01008915.1:68288-98015 GCA_013399945.1 Ploceus nigricollis | reverse complement strand
GGCGGACCAGACCAGTAACCATAAGTCATTAACACATAATCATGTAATCAGTTTTGCTTGAGCAAATGCAAATGATACTTTCAACAATATACCTAAAGATTTCTCTAACTTTAAGCTAACTTTACATTGATCTCTGTAACATCAGCTATCAGAGAGTTCCAAAATTTAACTATGTGCTGTGTGAAAAACTGTTTTTGCTTAAATTACCTTCCTGGAAGTTTTCTGTGTGCCCCAGTTTCTCTTTTGTAAAGCAGTGGAAAAAAACCAAAAACAAACCCAAAAAAACCCCTACAGGAAATAAACACTCTCTTTTCACATCCCCAAGCCATTCATGACTATACAGACCGCCACTGTAGGTGATATTATGTCTCCTCCAATTGCCTGTTTTCCGGACAGAAAATTTCCTACACTAATTAGTTCCTATTTGTAGAAAAGCAACCCCATACCTCTGACCGCCTTCACCGTTCCTCCACGTACACTAATTCTATTCTAACAAAGGGAACAAAACTGGACATGGTACTCCAGAAGTAGGCACAGCAGAGATTACTCAGTGACATAAGGATTTTGTTGTTCTTAGTTTCCCTCTCAGTGGTTTGTAATGTTTTGTTTGCCTTTCGGACCAACACTGAATGCCAAAACAGCTACCGCTGTTTTCAGGGAGCTACCCACAGCCAGTCACAGTCTCTCAGTGAGGGTAACAGATTAGCTTACAGAATACCATTTTATTTTCTCATCTGTATTGCTTGTACAAGCAATTAATTTCACCTTCTCTACTGATCACTTAGCACTACCAATTTATTCTCCAACGGTTTGCACTTGGCACTGAATTTTACTATTTTGAATAAATATTTTCACATATTCACAAATTTTCTTTCCACGCTTTTCTCCATTTCCAGTTCATTTAGGATTGTGTTGAACAGCTGCAGGAACACCTACAGAAATCCCTGCTTTTTCTCCACCACTAACTCCCCCTCCACCCACAGAAAACTGACCACTTAAAGCAACTATCTATTTCTTATTTTTCAGTCTATTACTAATCCACAAGAGGGCTTCCAATTTAACCCCTAGAGCCTAAGAGTGGCTGTGGCAGAAGAAAAATTATGTACTGACTATAAAGTAGGACTACAATAAAGGAAAATACACAGAGGTTTCCCTGCTGCCGCTTTGCACAGGCCCTGCCACACCGCTTGTGGCAGAGGGAAGAGGCAGAGCATATGGATGGTTGTGCCTGTGCAGCTGAATCCCCTGCCAAACATCCCCTACAGCTCTCTAGTGATGCCACATGGTCGGCATCAGGCAGCCAAGCCCGCACGCTCTTTTCTGGATGGCCCCACCCACCACACGCCCCAGAACTCTATAGACGGTGTGGGCAGGGAAGCTGCAGCACCCATGGCACCACTGCTCTCTAAAGACATTGCAAACATAGCCAGCGAGACTTACCTAAGCTGGGCTCCTGCACAGAGGGAAGAGACCCATTGAACGTGGTTTTCATAAATTTAGGTCCTCCCTGATCCTACAAAAAACTGCCACATACACCCACTGCACAAGGGTGATACTGATCCCCAGCCTTAAATAAAAGGGAAAGAAGAGGGAAACAGGACAGTTGATATGAAAGATCCAAACAGAAAATGCATTTTTAACATTTCAACCTCCTCTTGGCACGAGTTCTTCCTTCATGAAGAAAAGGGATTTTTCCCTTTTATTTCCCTGAATGACTGAGTTCTCTTGGTAATCAGCCCAGTTAGGCTTTATTATGTAAAGCATCTGGGATTTGAAACTGGGATTCATAAGCAGAGATGGCAGTATTCTGCTTTTGGCAACACCTCACTCTTTCACAAGGAGAAAATTGTTCCTAGATTCGCAACCTCAAGAAATACAGAGAACTTAGCAAATATATGGAAGAAAGAGGGGAAACAAAAAAAATCAAATTTTTTTCTTCTTAAAAACTGGACACTCAAAACACTCATACAAAGCCAGAGTATGGGCAAGGTTCATTCATACAAGAACACAGACTAAAGAAGATTTCAGATGTGCAAGAGCAGTTAAAAGAATAATTCCATCAAAATTTTGCCTTGTTTAATTAATATATTAATTTAATAAACCTCCATCATCAAGTCCTCAGTGTCTCCTCAACCTCAATAATTTTTTCTTTGAGGAAGTATGTGCCATACAGAAGAGGTCTTAGCAGCTTCTCTCCAGGTTCCCCCATCTGGGAAGTGTGATACCCCCACACAGGCACTAGGCTGAGGTGACATCCAGATCAAGTACTTAGCAGTAGGGGAAAACCTTCACCCTCCCCTTCCTTTTCCATTATTGCTCAGGCCCATGGCTGAAAAGTAGTAAAAGATAGTTGAAATGCAACATACTCATCTCTATTTGATTGCCTCTTCTCCAATTTAGCCCAATCTTGCTACAATCCAACTCCCTGTACTTTCAGTCTTCCCCAAACAGCTTGCTTCATCCCCCAGGAATTGCAATATAGCCTCTCCTTAGAAAAAAGCCAAACTACTAAAACCCCAAACCCCATTAATTATTTCTTAAAGCTTAATTTAGTTACTAACTTTCCCTATTTTGTTTCTTTCATAACCTCTGTCTCAGCTTCACACTAGAGAAGCATGCCTCACACTGCTGTGAAGTTTTGTAGTAACGCTCTTCAGCCTGAATTAACTTAAAATGATTGACCAGATCAGATTGATCAGGTTTCAATACTTCCTAGCATAACAGGCAGGGCCTTCATTTTCCCCAGCCTCCCTTGCTTGGATGAAATGCCATTTGAATCTCTTCTACTGGTCTCCTGTGTTTCAAGCTACTTTGTAAGTGCTCCATTCAGATTTCTTCTTTGTCCTTTTTTGCCACATGGGATTAAGTAATTACTGCAGAGCCAACAGCCTTGAAAGAGTTTATTTAATTTAACACCTCCAGTTGCCCCTGCTCCAGCTGAGGGGCGTTTCAGTCTTTTATTCTTCTTCAGTCTGAAGAGCTAAACTATCCAGATGTGCCCACAGCTGCACTCCTCTAAAAGCAGGCATGGCAATAAATGAATGAATGTTGTCTTTTGCCAGTGCAGTGCCAAGTATGACCCTTCCTTTCTAAGTTTACTGAGATATTTTCATAGATGAAGGAAGTACTTTGTATAGGAAGTTAGGAAGACTGAGAACAGGAAGCATAAAGGTGAGCAGGGAATGAATTTGCTCCAAAAAGGAGTGATATGGAAGGAAATGAAGCATCACTGTTATTTTCTTCATTGGGCACTTCCATATATATGTATAGGTAAAAGAAAAGCCTCACAAGGGAAACTACTCCAACCCCAAAAGAAATGAAACCACAGTACTTTAAATGTAGAAAATTAATAAAATAGTGGATGTCAGGGAGCTCTGGTTTCAGAAGATCAGCTACTGGTACCATGATAATTAAATAGATGGTAGAGTGTAGGTGCAGAGATGCCACAGTCATACTCTTCCACAGACTTAGTATTATGTATGCAAATGCTGAAATTAAATGGATCCAGAAAACACACAGCTTTTGTCTTCTGTTGTTAAGGTGATTTTCTTTTCAAAGGAAATGCTGGATGAGGGGTCATAAAATTAATTTCTTCCCACCAAAAGAGTCTGTCCAACATTTTTTTAGAGCTCAAACCTTTGAGGTCTCCTAAAAAGTACTGGGCTTTAAATGAAATTATTTGTGCGCATTCAGATTTTGAGTATTAAAAGTCTAAATGCCCTACTTTGTAAAAATCCCTATTTCAAAAGAACAAGCTGCACACATAGAAGTTCAGCAGGTCTACCATTCAAATCAGGACTGATTTAAAACACTCAGGAAATTTCTCTGTAACAGAAAGTGATATTTAACTGCCACATATAATTGTTAATTTTACATACAATCAACAATATAAAACCTACTCAGAATAAAAAAGCAGGGTTTTTCCAGGACCATTCAGTTTGATTACACAAAATAAAACTGAAGTGCTTACCCCTGAGGAACAGGCTGACTAATTTTAACACAGATAAAGGGCTCAGTAGAAGGATGTCAACTTTAATTTAGAACTTTTTTTAAATCACAGAGCCATTAGGTTGGAAAAGACCTTTAAGATCATTGAGTACGACCATTAACACAGCACTGCCAAGTCCACCTCTCAACTGTGTCCCTAAGTGCCACATCTACACAGATTTTAAATACCTCTAGGGATGGAATGGGATGTATCTTAAAATTTGACCGCCCTTTTCCACTCATACATCTTAAAAAGTAGCATTCAGTGGAGCTTTAGGGTGACAGAAAGCTTTTCCCTTTTTATAAAAAAAAGTAGTGCAGTGCTCAGGGAATGCACTGAGGTGGGAAGATTCAGTTTGTGGCCGGTCTGGCTGAGCTGCCAGACTCACCTCTGGCAGATGTGCTGCCCCAAGGCTGCTTACCATCCCACACTGGGTGCTGCCCTCCCTCCTGGAATGCACCTCAAGCACTCTTAATGGACTCGGTTTTCTCTTAATGCAAAACAGGAAAATTTTTAAAATCTCAAAATAGGAAAGTAATCTTACTATTATTCATCTAGAAGTCTATTTTTATTAATCATCTAGAAATAGGAAAGTAATTTCCAACAACCACAAGGATATTTTACCTTCAGCCAAAGACGCCATGCCCCAGACAAGATCTCAGTCTTGCTGCAGAATGCTCACACTCATCACAGGTCCTGCAATGGTACCGTTGTGTCCTTTACAACAGAGCTTGAAAACTTCTCTATTTCCTTACCAGACCTATTGCCCTGTCTACTTTAATGCAAACAATCCTCAGTAAATAAAGTAGCATTATTTTCTTATTTTTGTTGGTGGATGCTTAATACAGCAGGTATCATCAAAAGTGGCAGAAGATTCCAGGTAGGGAAAAAATGCCACAAAAAAAGTGTTTTGCAAGCAATTACAACTTTTTTTATTTCTTGACAAACAAAAATCACTATATCCAATTTACAATGACTTTTTGTGTTTTTTGGTTTTTTTATTAAGATATGAAATAATGAGTCTTTTCAGATCCCCTTTATTTTCCATTTAATATTCTTTATGGAATATGGTACTTCTCAAACAAGCCAAATTAAACTGATTTTTCCTGGGAGATGATCGACACAAACCCCTCAGCAGATGAGGGAAAACGACTGCTCTTCAGTTTATAGTTACTCTGCTACACTATGGTAAAACTGCCAGAAAGAAAAATGTCATCTAGATTTCTTGATATTGTAAGCCATATCCAAACCACCATTTCATGCTTCCTTGAAACAGAAAGACTGAATTTTTGCTTCAATAGGCTTATGGAGTAAGCCATAAGAGATATGGAGTAGAGAAGTACTACTGTTAGTTTTCTCGAATGACCACAGTCCTAAACTGTTACTGCTTTGGAAAGAAAAATATAAGCAAGGATGTATGCATTCTCTTGTTTCTTTGATTACATACCACTGTTGCTTTTTCTTATTTTCCCTCTTTGACTCTTCAGAATTACTTCCAATCCAAAACAAGGATTTGCTTGTCAGTAAGAAACTTAATACAATGCTGGGGGTTTTTCACTTATTTAAAATGCAGTAAAATTAAATGCTTTCTATTAAAAAAGAGGTTTCCTTGATTTCATTTTCAAATAATTTAAGCTTTAAAATGACTAGATACTTTAAAAAAATATCACAACCATGATCAAGAGCTGGCCCATAAATCCACAAAGATTAACACAGAGGGACACGCTCACAGACGCATCCCCAGAGTACAGTACACCATTTCCTTCTCCAGCTCAGGAGACATTTGTTTCTAACCTTACCCAGATGCTGTCAGGTCAGCTGCAGAAAGTTACTGGTAATTAATCTCCAGGATGCACCAAGAAGTGCAATCAAAATATCTTCAACACTGGTATTTTCAACAGCTGCTTTGTAATCACGCTGCTCTTGCACTGTACCTGTTTTCATTGAGTCATGTCTTGCTTCATAAGATCTAAAAGTTTGAAATGAGATTTCCACAAAATTTCAGCTTATGTATTCTTGCCATTTCTCAAATGCTTCAAGTTTGTTTCTGCAAAATTTTGCTCTCAGCGTTCTTCTCTTTACAAGAGCAGTTTCAACAGGCTGTAAATTACTCCTTCAGCTGCCAGCTCCCTCTCAGAGCCTCAAAACATCAGTGCCAGGGCAAAGTCTGAATCCCTGAAGAAGAACACTTGGATCCTCTTCACCATTCCTACTTGTGTACCCAAGAGGAAGAACATTTTCAGGGTTGAATACTGTCAGCGCATCAGCAGAGCACAGACAAGCAGCAGGGAGAACAGGGAACTTAGTGTTATGAAATGTAATTTAAAAGCAGAATTCCAAAGGGCAGCATAAAGATGAGGCTTAAGAATACCAGATACCATGGAAGGCCTGACTTGAGAATTTACCTATAATAAGACCAACACACATGAAAGGAAGAGTCTCTTCGGCCCCTGGAGACTGATCTGTGTTAGCACCCCCTAAGACCCATTTACTTCCTTCAAAATCTCAACCAACCCTTTAGAGAAAAACAAGACAGGCACTAAGGAAATAGTCACTTTTGCATCTGTAGTTCTTAGCGTGGTTGGATCTGTCATTGCTAGCATCCCCTGTTACGGAAGCAAAAACCATTATGCAACTTTGTCTGGAAGGCCCTATTTTGTAAAATCAAAGAAATGCATAACCATAAACAACCTAACAACTAATGTTTGAAATCATGTCATCAAATACAGAAATCAGAGCTTCTTTAAGTATCCAAAAGCTTTCCATAGCACAAAGTTACATGTATAAACTGTTATTCCACTTCATCTTTCTAAGTATCAGATTTCTCTTCACTGTCACATGTATGTGCAAATGGGATATGTTGTAGAGTAATTATCAGTGGTGCAGTGGGTTGCAAGCAAAGAGCTCTCAAAAGCAGAGCAGTTTTAGACAGTTTAACTTTTATTCCCTCACAGAATGAGGCAGCATGCCGTTCAAGAAATTAAACTGTTTGCTCTACAATAGAAAAAATATTTTTGTTGTCTACATTTTTCAAAGTGTAAAGGTAGCAAGAAGGGGTATTATGGGATTCGGAAAACGGAACGCAAATAACTGCATTGTACAAAGAGTTCTTTCACTCTCCTTTTGTCCCTTTTCTTTTTCCCTGACATTTGCAAGGGAGTATTTAAAACTAAAGACTGGTTTCTCATGTAAAAGACAGCATCTGCCTGCTCTCCCCACCTCCTCAAACCCCCAATAGGCTCAGCTTGTACACACAGAACTCATGGACCCTTCTGACGCAATACTAACTTAGAAGACCCAAAACAAATAGTAATAAAAGAAAGTCAATGAAAACTTCAAGTCTTTTCTAGAGAGAGCTCTTTTAAAAGATATACCTCATTAATGACATTCAATACTATCTGTGGGGGAAACACAGTAAGGTCTCAGATTCAAAGGTTGTTTAATACTCATGAATAAGACCCCAAATGCAAAGAGTCTAGCAACTAAACTCATACAAAATTTCACATTTTAAAGCCTATTTTAGAGAGCAATCCCACCATGGAGTCACTGCCAGATGGCTATAATATTTGACAAGCTACAGACAATGTTTTGTCAACATGTGTTGTGGTTTTTCATACTGCCTAGTTTTCTCAGTACTGTATATTATTTTTCCAATAAATATGGGAAACCCCTTTACAAACAGAAAGGCACTCACAAATATGACTTCTACTTTTTGTACTTGTGATCCAGGCACACAATGAAGCTATGCTAAACATACTTGCTGAAAAACAATGCAACTCTTTAACAATACTTGCTTAACAGAGTTTCTCTTTCTTAAAGTACAACAATACAGGTTTTAAATTAATTCTTTCTGGTATAATAACACAACCACACTGTTCCATAGATTTTTTTTTTTTTGGCTCAAACAGTTGAAGCTAATCATAAGCATCACTAAAATCTTCTAACACAATATATGAAATCATACTCCTTTCAGTCAGAGCAAAAATACTCATCTGTGAGAACATATACATGTTCCCCATATTGAATTACTTAGACAAATAAAACCAATGTCCTGCCAAAATTCTTTTATATGGCACACATACTAGCAATTCCGTTCAGCAGCTCTCTGATCTCCAACTCCAAAAAGCAGTTAAGACTCAACAATATGCAAACAATAGCACTGAGCTCTAAAAGGCAAGATTTTAAAAGTGTTCAGAAAGCAAGATGCAATAAGGAAATATTTACACACACATACAGAGGCCATGTTTAGACTTGTAAATACCAACCTTTTTTGTAGTTTTGTCCAAAATCCAAAACATGTCGCACATCTCCTTTAATTAGGTATTTTATGTAAGAACAGCATAAATGACACGGCATTTGAGAAACTCATGTATCAAAAGGTCCAAGTGTGCATGTTAAACTCTCCTCAAATGCAGTACAATTGACAGGCTTAGTGCAGTGCATTTAGATTTTGCAGTGAACTTGTTACCAAGGAAACCAGCAGCTGCAGGTGTTTTCCCATACACCAGGGAATGAAGATTCAGCAGTGAGCTTATCTACTCAGTATTTTAGTCACACATTTTTTTGGTCTCAATAACAAACTATTTCCTTTGTCTCCTTCAATAAAAGTGTGCAAAACCCACCTCATGCAATGGGTTTTCATCCCAAAAAGTGCTCTAACAACTTGTCAAGGCTCCAGCTTCCAAGAAACAATGCTGACTTGGGAGAGGCTACAGGAATGCCTATTCCAATCATACAGGATAGCTTTGCAAAACTGTACCATGCTACAGAGATATCATCATGATTGGTATGATTCATGCTTCTTACGATGAGGATAAAAATACATATACTTAGTAAAACCATAATGGAGATGCAAGGTACAAAATCCACTTCCAATGCAGCTCTTCCACAGGACATTAAATCAGTAACCTGCACAATGCTTACTTCTCATTTATGATACAGATTGGAAGGCCAATATATATAAATAAAAATACAGGCACTGTATTTGTTTTTTAAGTAGCCTCTTTTCTCTGAGTAAGATACTGGAATATTTACAAATATTCTGAGCTCCTAAGGCATTTTGCTACTTCTCCTCTTTCAGTGTTACTGAATCAACAGCAACATCTACTGGGCACAGAACGGCAAGATTCAATTTCCTGAAAGAGATTAAAGGGCCAGATACAGGAGCATATAATACTTACAGTACCTATTTCTGGATACTTTGGCAGTCACTGTGAAACTAGAAATGAACAAAACTTTTAAATATGCATTTGCCTTGTCTTCACCTCTTGAGAAGGGAAACAAACCCGACAGAAAGATGGACAGAAGGACAGCGCTGACTCCTGAGTGCCTTTGAAGATACCATATTACATAATGACATATATATGACAAATAACATGTTACAGTTAGGAATATTAGATACACTGGGCTAATAGAACCAGTTGACAAGAATTCTGCCAGTAAAACTATTCAAATATTCTTCAAGTTCATACAATGGAGAGTTTTATTATGAACCTTTTTGCTCTTTAAATCTAGTTTCCCTCTTTGTTTAACAATTACACAGATTTGCAAAATAAATAAATGAAACCCCCCCAAACTGATACCAACCAAACAGCAATGACTAAAAAGTAACCAGATCAGACCAAGCAGATGTTCTCCAAAACTTCACAGAAACAAGATGAACACATGTGAACCTAATAAATGCTCAGAAAAAGGATTCCAAAGAACTTTGCCCTAATAACACTCTGTATTTGCCTTTCATAATAGAACCTACCAGGGTCTAAATTCCCTAACTAGAACATAATAACTGGAGCGTTGTGAGAGGAGCACAGGACAATCCATATTTCTGACATGCTCATCTAAGCAATCCAAAGAAAATGACAATGGGACAAGCTCAGCTTCATCCTTGTTGGTGCCTTTCTGCAGGGACTGGTGTTTCACCTGCCTGCTGAAAGGCACACACCAATCAGGGTCCAGCCCTTGCCTGGATTTTGACATCTACACAATCCCCTCTTTTAAAATGCAATCAGACGAGAACTGGATCTCTGCTCCAAGCACTCACCATGCACCAGAAAACAAGTGATTATTTATTAGAAGTATAAGTGCTACTGAAAACTGAGAGAAACTCAAGACTTTCCTATTACAAGTTGGGACTGTCAGCAGCAAACCAAGTTTCCCCTTGCTACCACCCCCTCTGGTCTACTAATTCTTCAGTTCCTCAATACAGCGTCTTCACCCAGGAAGAGCTCAGCAGCCAGACTGAGCATCCACACAGACTTCCAGGCTGAGGAGGAAATTGGAGAGGACTCTTTTTCTGGGCCAGTGCTCCACTCACTTTGCTCTGGCATATGTCAGGAACCCCAATGCCGTTGTACCACTTCTGCATGAAGCTGATTCCCCTGCCATCTGAGAAACCAAACAAGATGTGTGTAGGGCACACAAAGCAGCTCCACAGAACACCACACCCACCACACTGCAGACAGCCTTCTCAAGAATGACAGCAGCTCTGTGTCACAGCACATATTGCAGTTGTGAGAGGCACAATACACAGAGTATCATCATACAATTTCAGCTGTCTTTAACCCAAACAGAATAAAACCATACCACACCAGAAGGCTGCAAGCATCTGCCCTTCTGGTTCTTTAGCCCAACCTTTTATATCCCTCATGGTTCATGCATTGCACCTGTGTGCCCTCTGTTCCCTTTGGTGATTGCTCAGTGCACCTGGGCACTCCATGGCTCATTGCTGTCAATGCTGTTCATCTGCTTTTCACAGCTGCAGCCCATTAGGGATGAGGCTGGGCCACAGCCCCACTCCCAGTTACCACAAACTGTGTGCCTACAGCTCTGGGCAAAGGTAAGAGAACCTGTGATGAAGTAGCTCGGTCCTCATCACAAAAACTACCGAAGGAATTACGCCTTCTCAGATTTTAAATACCACCAAAGCGCCCCAAACATTGTCACTGCTCTCCCACATGCTGCTGGGGAGCCTTTGCAGTGCAGTGAACAAAAGTCCAGCAGCACTACTGGAGCCTCACCAGTCAGTAAAACAGGAAAATCCAACTGCTCCATTTGGGACTGGTCCTGGCTGCACACACAGCTGTCATTTTGATACCTTCTATAATCTCATCGATAGCCTTCCTATGTAAACATGTTTTGCAACAGTAAAAAGGGCAGGCTCAGGCCCTTTTCTGTGCAATGAGGGACACCCAGGTACACAATACACCACATGAGATCATTGCTCTGCACTGAAACCACACAGAGGCACAGTACAGCACACCATCAGCAAATTTCAATACATGGTATGGTTACAGAACATACAATCTGTGTCCTACAATGAGGTATTTCTTTAAAGAAGCAGCAATAGGGAAGGGAAAAAAGTACAAAAGCAAACATGTGTAATGTGGCATTTTTTCCATATTTTTCCCCCTACACCTCTGACTGCAAGACCTGTCTGTGGAAAAAAGCAACTGCTAGTATTTCACCTAGAATCTGTCCACAACACAAAGAATGCTACTGAATAGGACTTCAGGCAGCTTTAAGAGAGCTGACTGCTTCTAGGCCCACCAGCCTTGTTTCAATTGCGTTTTTTGGCAATTCCTGACAGCATTACAGAGGTCCCCAATACATTTTTTACACGTACCTGGCCTCATGCATGTATCCACACACCTTACTGGAAACAGAAGTTGCTAGCAAGACTGCCTGGTTTTCAAGGACTTGCTCCCTACCACAAAGAAACCTCAGAAGCACCACTAATGTGTTCTCCCCAAAACCTTCACCGTTGGACAGGTTTCCTTGGCAGCAGTTAATCCCAGGTGGCTTATTTTCCACTGAATCCGTCATTTTCAGTGTAGCTGTTTTTCCCCAAGATGATTTTCAGATGGAAGTGAGATATGTTGCAGGGATACCACAAGGCCTTCCCCTCCTTCCTCCACACAACCGGTAAGTAAGTACATTTCCCCAGGTAAGTCTTTGCAAAACGGGTTGCACAAATTTGACAGCAGGAAATTTTCACTGACAGACTCCAGATACAACATCAAATTTACTTCCCTCTTCTCCATATAAAGAGTTGTTTAGCAATGTCAGTGGAAAACATGATCAATAATTAGTTAAGATGACATTTGAAGACTACAATAATCTAATTATGTGCAACAAATAATTTTAAAGAATCACAATTTTTCTAATGCCCCCTATGATCAAGAAATAGGCTTAAACAGATATAAGCTGAGCTGAGAAAATAAAACTTCTCACTGAACAACGTAAATTGCTTCCAGCTATAACAGAAAGCAAAGCTAGAGTTGAAAAGAAACTTCAATATTTGATTTCATTATTCTCAATTCTTTCTGTTACCAAAGCTCCCTCCTCCTATGTAATGAGGGTTTGACTTCCTAAACACTGAAAGAGAGTGCGTTGATTAGCCCCAGAAAATCTGTGCATTTGCATGAAACAGCCCTGAGTAATTCCTCAGTGCCAGAGGCAACAACTGAACCAACATTTAATCTGGGTATTGGCTAGAACTGAGGCAAAGCTATTTATTTCCATGACAAATGGTCCAGCACAAACAGTCCAGCTGCAAGCCATTGAGGCTATGTAACCCCACATTTTCCCTACAGACACGTAGATTACACTGATATGATATTAAGACAGCATGTGAGACCTTGTCAGATGGTTCCTACTGCACCTATCCAAGATCTAACATTTACATTCATAACTTCTCCACTTTCCCAACCTGAGGAGCAAGTGCCAAATCCAGCAAGCAGCCTGCCCTTACAGAATAAGCCAGTTTCTAATATAGAGTTTGTTTTTTTTCTGTTTGCTTATTATAATCAAGTAGATTTACAAAGATATCAACTGCCTACACATGCAGGAAAATGGGATTTACAGAATGCCTAAGCAGGTTAGACATGTTACCCCTCTTGAATTTCAATTATGCTGCTGCTTAGACACTTTTCCAATTTCTTTGGAGCCACCTGAGGCACCAAAAGCACAAAGGTACTCATGTCAGGGACTAAACAGAATTGACAAAGCTTTCCTGCTTTAGCTTCAACAAGCATCTATGGCTTCATCCTGCACTAAGAATATCTGAAAAGCAAAGCATAATTTAAATAAAAAGAGAAAGATTCACTACATTCAGAGGCACCACAAAAGCCAGGAATTTTCTTAATAAACTAAATGTTACTGCTTTCCCTTCTAATTAAATGGCTATAGATTTTAAATAGATTATAAACCAAAGAACACCTATAACTTGTGCTTGTGACATCTCTCTGAAATATTTCTCAACAGAGTTCAAAGAATTTTGAACAAAAAATTAAAAATGCTTTCATGCCTTTGATAAAAGCTAAGAGCAATTTCAGGCAGGACCATTTCCTGAAAATGTTTTTTTTCAGCAAGTAGCAGCTGAACTGAAAATCCATCAAGTGTGGCACTTAATTACAAAGACAGAGAGACAGACAGATAGATGCACATATATATACATATACAGAGAATTTTACTCCTGACATTGCCAAACTACCTCTGCATAGCTCATTTTTAGCTGGCAATGCCTTTTTACACTAATGAAGCTTTTCTGCTCTAACTTGAACTGAGCAAGAAGTTATTTTTATATATTCCATATCTGCTGTAATTCCCAGGAAATAAGGAATTAGAGTAAGACGTTTAATATTAATTTCATTTAAGAGGGTGGTTAACTTGGATAGCTTAGAAGTCTTAAGACAAAAATCCTGACAAGACTCCTACTGATTTTAATCAGACTGGATTTCACTGCTCTATTACTCAAAGCAGCAACACAGCACGGAAGAGGTTTACCACGCAAAGGCTTTCTTTTCCATGTTGTTAGACAGATTATTCCAATTAGTTTTAAACGTGTCTCATTTTGAGGAGTAAAGCTCATAAGAATTTGCCAGATTCCCTCAGTTGAAACTTAGTTTTAATAAAAAGCAGCTCCTTTAGCTAACACATAAAAACATTGGCTCACAAACACGTGCTGAGACCAGCAGCCAGACCAGTCCTACAGCAGCCAGCAAGGGAACAGGCTTGTAAAGATATTTATAGGCAAACAGCCTCCAACAATGGGAAATGTTAACCCTGCACACATAATATTTTCTGTCTCTTACTTGGACATGCACTTCACATCAATCAAAACACGAGTACCAAACAAAGCTCTACATGGATTTTCTTATTAGCTCCACAGCAAAACACAACCAGTCTTTAAAGGACAACCCACTGACACCAAGGAGATGAAGGAAAGTGTACAGCAAAACAAATATCCTTTTCTGCCAAAAAATTATGTTGAGCCCAGATTTATGTTTATTAAAAAAAGAAAACAAATCCCAGGTTCCCCCTCCTTGAGCATTGTGACAGATGCCACCAGGGACAACAATAGCTCCTGGCTACGTGCTGGACTGTGTATCACTAAGTGGCTTGTGTATTATGGCTTAGAGACTCCTGCCCTAGCTGGCTTGTATTTAAAGGTAAAAAAGGTCATAGGCTATTTAGCAGCTGCACAACTGAGAAGCAGACTGAGGCTGAGAAGTCTGTAATGCCATCTTCATTCCACAGAAGACGTACCAATGTTAATGAAAGTACATTGGTGTCACACCCATGAAACAAAGTGGTCTTCTTGTAGATACTTCTGGAATTCTAACAAAGAGGAACTATTCAATTGCCTCACATATTTTGGTGTTGACACTTTATTTGTGACTTTTTTGTGTATGCAAACAACCTCATAGAAAATACTCAGTATGATATTCATGGCCTCATTTTTCACATGTACCTTCTAGCTATATCAATCTAGTTTATAAGTTAGCCCCTGAAAAGAAAACTTTTTCATAAAGTTGTTAGTGGGAGCATATTGCAATATACACAACTTTGGCAAATTAAACTTCTATTAAGACATCGAATCTGATAAAGCCTCTTGGAGAATATAAAACAGCTCCAAGAATCAAGGAACTTTCTAAATATATTGCATAAATGAAAGACTTCTCCCCAAAAATGCAATGACACTCTTCTAGCTACCAATAAAAGCAGCTTCTAAGAGACAGTTTTCAGCTTCTTAGTTTTAAATTATGATTTTTTTAAGGCTTTGTACACTACCAAGTAATAGAAAGGACTCGATCTAAAGGGCATTAACTACTGTTTTTCTGAAAAGTCATTATTTTGAAACAGTATAGTTATTGTAACAATGAATACCCACAATGTTTCCCCTGTATAGTACTTTGGAAATCTTGTATTTACACAGTTCTGACTTGTGGAAGCAAAGGGCTAATACATGTAGCTGAAGTTATACTATGGGTTCTGAGTGTAACTGAAGTTACCAGACGTACAAGTGTTTAAGAGAAATGTTGTTTTTTCCCCCTCTTCTGATGCAGGTGATGAGTCATCAGTGGTCTTGATAATGTAACCTGAGCATCCTGCTCCAGTCATGTTGCAGATGTATGTAATTCAGTTAAAGCTGTCACCTTCAGAAATGCCACTGAGCAGTACCTGAAAGGGTTTTTATGTATGGAAAACAATGCAAAATTTAACATTATGGGATGATACCACGCACATTTCTTTCAAAGAGCATGAGTGTAACAGATGAGCATTTCAAGTGCTTGTGAGTACAACAGCTGATATTGTGCTTTGCAGCACTGTTACACGTGTTAGAATTGGCACATCATAGTCACTTTGCTGTCTTCTCAGCTGCCTTGTAATTTCACATGCAAATATGTCAACAATCAGGTGAATTGATAAAATGACACACATTTTATAATTTGAAATAATTAAAAAATATTTTCCTACTCCTTAGGTATGTCATCTTAGGTAAGTTTGAATTAAAGAGACTTCAGACTTCAGTCAGTTGTCACCTACATTCTCAGATTCTTCAAAACCTGGGCAGAGTCATGATAGTCCCTTACTTTTGTAAAAGCTTTGACTGTAGCACCCTCATGGCTATTTCCTACTACTTCAGCAATTACAGCTCTCAAGATGTAACATTACCAAATCTTGAGACCACAAAAAGTTTCCTCTGCTGTATCATGGCAGGAGGCTAAAAACCCCTGCACGAGAAGATTATGTTCCAAACCTGAGCCGAACAGGGGAAAAAAAAAAATCCAAACAAATAAAGAAAAGATGTCAACCATTTGAAGAGAGAGAAAAAAAATAACAATTATTGTATGTAAATAGGCCTCCAAGCACATCACTCCTCAAGTCCAATCCCACACAGGTAGAACAACATAACAGCCACTGATAAAATATAGAAATACTAATTTTTAATTTTTTAGATTATTATTAGTAAAGGCTCATTATTGTCTTCCATGCCTCCATTCATTTCCAGGATCTTAAAATTTTTCAGGCTCTGCTGAAGACAGGAGAGGGAAGGCTGAATTACACACACCATTTGAATTGAGGCAACAGTACACAGAAGTTGGTCTGATGCTATAATATTTCCATCTCACTTGTGCTCTGCCCCAAGCTGAATTTTGCATGCTGGTTCATCTTTTGCTTTCAAGCTCGACTCTTAAAGCTTTCAAGATGCAGTATCTTCTCTCTGTGTGTGCACTTATAGACACAATGAAGACCTGAAATTAATTATAACTTCTAGGAAGACACTGCAGTAAAAATATTGCTGTTAATATAGCATCAACAGCACAGCAGATGAGTTCCTGGGGAGGGAGTGGGAATTAAAACTTCAGCAACAGCAACATATGGTTTAAATAAAAGCAGAAAGATGCTCTCCATCATACAGTATTATTAGTCTGCATGGGAGACTAACACCCCTCACATTTGCTTTCAGAAGTCAAAAATGACAAGAGAGAAGACTCCAACATCATCTTCCATGGCAGCATCTCTTTTTCCCATGAGAAGACTATAAGGATTAGTTTCACAGAACAAGGCACTGTGGCTCCCTTCGCCAACAGCAAAAAATACCTGCTTGTTTTCTTGAAATACGTATTTGAATAAGTATTAAAACTAGAGTAAAACATCTTCCCATTTTAAATGTTCACCATGTTATGCCACTGTAGCTCTTTTCAGAGCAGACTCTTTTTTAGCAGTACCTTGATAAAGTCAGAAAACCTTAACATAAAAATTGCATGAATTAAGAGCAATGATTTGTTAAAAATCAAACCCCAATAAAATATCCACAAACAATGATTTGGTCAATCCTCAATACTAGCAACAACAGTATTAAATATGGCACATAAAACCTTTCATACTTCATTTACCTGTAAAGTTTATGAACTTTAGCAGAAAATTATCTACCATTAAGTTTCTCATGTAGTCTCTGCCTAGTTCTGGGAAAGCTCCTTTCCCAGTTTACACACTGCTGGCTTCAAGTCAAAAGAAAAAAAACCATACCTTTCTTTTAAAACTACATCCCACTTTTTCCAGGGATAAAGATGTGCTTTGCAGTTTCAACTAATGGCATGCAATTCAGCTGTCATTCCAGACACAAATATAATCCCCAGTGAAAAATCCGCTACTTCTCAGGCCAGGAAACTTAGTTCAGAACTTCTTCCACTAAACCTCATGTCCCTTTTCCATACACTGCAGTGACAGAAGGGCAGCAGCCACAGCTAAAATATGAAATTAGCATAGTCAAGTATGTGCAGGCTAATATAGGCAGTCTCATGCCTATGAAGTACACCTCTACACTCAGCTCCTTGCCTGCCTTCACTGCTTTCGTTTCAATCCCTGCTAAGCTTCCTTTGTCGATAAACCAGTCAACCATTGATTCACTTACACTTCAGCAGAGAATAAACTTGAGAATAAATTTGAACCCAATACAGCTCTCCCCTGAATTTCTGGGGAGGGGAAGTAGCAATTTCCCATTTGTTGAAACCCTCCAGATGGCAAAATACAGAACCGTCTTTCCTCTGACTTCCTACTCCAGACCTGCCTTCCTGGGACTTCTTTGTTTCTTCTTCTACCACAGAAGCACAGTGCTCTTAGCCTGGCTTAAATCACTGAGATGGAATCAAGTACACCCAGCTCACCTTTAGCAGTGGTTTTTTTCCCTAGAGACTTCATTAAGAACAAGCTACAGACTGCCCAAGCTCTTTAAGTAGTCTATTTAACAACTGGCCCAATTAGGTCTACATCTTCTCTGCAGGAATCAAGTCCACATTTTCTTGCTCCTATTCTAATAGTAATGGACAACAAGAAAATAGAAACAAGCAGATATTCACCTTCTTCCATAACTAGCACAGATCTCCACTAGAAAGTCAGAATGTGTGATTTCCCTTCAGTTTTCTCTTGTAGTCTAGATACACGCACCTTATTTCCACAGAAATCATATCTGATCAACCCTGACATCATCCTCTGGAATTACTGCAGGGTTTTTTGCACCTTTCCTTGTTGCCTTCAAAAGAAACCTCCCTCTGGCTGAGACGTCACTGGTACAAAAGCAAAATGATTACTCTAATCACTGCTTCCTGTTAAGTCAGAGCAGACTATGAATCATTCTGCACTAGCAACATCATTAGTTCATTCCAGCTAGGACAAAGGAGTCATATCCTGTTTTATAATTGTGTACTAAATGCAAAACTGTATTTTAGTGAATTCCACCTTTCCAGTTTTGGAACATCTTTCCAGCTTAGTGAGGTTTGCATAAATATATTTAGGTATTTAATTACCTAATTAAATTTAATTACCTAGGAGGCTTTATAAAGAATAAATTCAAAATGAAATGAAGATGTGTTAATAAAGACCAAATGCCATCAGATGCAACTGCTAATCAAATTATAAAATTACTGTCCATTTGCACTAGTACCACGGAAAAGCTTTTATTCATACATGAACTATGTGACAACCTCCTGCATGGGTAAATATAAAATCAGATGGTACAGTAAAAAAAAAAGTATTCTTAGTCACAGCAACCATAAACTAGCACTCACTACAGTTTTCTGCTTATGGTCCACAGCAACAAAAGTAATGTGATATGGTGCAGAGGTATTTTTTACTTGCTTCTCAGCAATTTCTCAAAATTATGATTTTAAAACTATAGGAAGGTAGGTCAGGTTTCTCTGGGATGGCTATTTTTTGCTAAACAATTAATTCATGGAATGATTTTAATTCCTTATAAGAAGCATCAGTCCTCCCAAGTACAGGTTTTCACTGGCTGCTATTAAACATTTTTTTTCATGGTGACATCAGCCTCTTCCAGTGAATACTCAGCTATTCCTTTTCTTGGGCTCCCTGCCCTACTCTCATTGTTAGAGATGAGATACAAATGCTAAAATTCTTGCAGCCATCCGTCCTCTTCTTAACAGTCTGCCAGGCAGCCAGTTTCAAAATATGCCATATTTTTCTCACCTGCCATGATTTCTGTCACCTCTTGCTTATCTTGCACAAGCTGCATGGTATCTGACACCACAACCTGATGGTTGGTATCTTCTTTCTCTTCATTAGGTTGGTTGGCTGTTGCAAAACAGTTGCAGCTTCCAGTTTCTTTGCACAGGAGCAGGGTCCGATACCAGTAGTCAGACATGAAAACTCTGTGAGCTGATTTCTGAAATATAACAACAAACAGAAAATCATTTTCTGCAAAACATAAGGAAAAAACCTAGCTGCTTGAAAGAAGATGCTCAAATGTTATGGATAACAATTGCAGACAAATGATCATATCTTCGATCTGAAGAAAAAAAATGCAGTTTACCATAGTCATCCATGGTATAGTACCCAAAGTAAAAAGTTTGAGTTCCCTGTAGCTTCTTAAAATGTTTATAACAAAGGTCAGGAAGATAATATAAAATAAAAAAGAAAAAACTAGTATACAAACATCAAATCACATGTGATCTGCATAAAGGCAAAAAAAAAATCATTATCACTCTGTATTTTTCACAGAACAAGTCAATATTTACCTTAAAAGCACCTTCTAAAGCCAAGTTTAACTAGGTGAAAGAACACACCAGAACATGGGTTGTCAAAAAAGTGAAAGAAAAAAAATAATTATAAAAAAGGACAAGATACTACGATTGCCATTATATGGGAGGCCGAAATTAAAGTTTTCATAAACAAGTTAACTGAATGAAGCCTTGCCACTTGAAATCTGGCAGGAAGAGGAGATGCTTCAGTTTCTGACACAGCACCCAGGTCCTTCACTGCTGCCCTCTTCCTGAGCAGAAGGAAGGGACAACAGCTCCCCTAGCCTAGAAGGAGCTAGAAATTACCAGGCTTATTATAGGTGTTCGCAGGTAAGAGAACAAGCATATCCTTAAACACCTGCAAGCTTCTCAGTTTATGCCAGAGAACTACAGGGAGGTTTGGTTTTTAATATAAACAAAAATCACCCCCTTCTTGAAATAACAACTAAACCAGCATTAACTGTGAAAGATTTTGTCCACATGAGAAAACATCTTGATCTTTCCAAATAATTCATCACTGTTAAGGATAGCTGGAAACTCTGCAAAGTTGAATCATTGAACAGTTTGGGGTGTAAGGGACTAGAAAGGCACAAAGCCCAATCCTCCTGTGCAATGAACAACTCAATGAGGTTGCTCAGAACCCTGTCCAACCCGACCTTGAATGTTTCCAGAGATGGGATATCTACCAGTTCTCTGGGCAACCTGTTCCAATGTCTCACTGCCCCACTGTAAAACAAATAAACAAACAAAACCCAAAACAACCAAACAAAAAGCCCCTCCTTTCCTACATCTAATGAAAAAAATCAATCCTTCTTCAGTTTAAAAATATTACCCACTTTTCTATCTCCAAATGCCCTTGTAGAAAGTCCCTCTCCAGACTTCCCACAGGCTCCCTTAGATACTGGAAGGTGCTGTAAGGTCTCCTTGGAGCCTTCTCTACTCCAGACTGAACAGCCCCAACCATCTCAGCCTCTCTTCACAGGAGATGTGCTCCAGCCCTTTGATCATCTTCATGGCTCTCCTCTGGACTCACTTCAACATGTCCATATCTTCCTGATGTTGGAGACCCCAGAGCTGGATGCAGCTCTCCAGGTGGGGTCTCACCAGAGAGAAGGGCAGAATCTCCTCCCTCAACTTGCTGCCCACGCTGCTTTTGATGTTGCCCAGGACTCAATGGCTTTCTGGGCCTCAGGTGCACATGGCTGGATTGTGTCCAGCAGCATCTGGACACTGCCTCATCCACAAGCACCCCCAAGTCCTTCTCAACAGGGCTGCTCTTGAGCAGTTCATTCCCCAGCCCAGATCAATACTAGTGGTTGCCCTCATCCACGTGCAGCACTTTGCCTTTGGCCTTGTTAAATCACTTGAGATTCCCAGGGGCCCGTTTCTTGAGCTTGTCCAGGTCCCTCTGGATGGCATCCAAGTCCTTCAGATATGTCAACAGCACCACTCAGCTTGGTGTCATCAGCAAACCTGCAGGGAGTGCGCTCAATCCCGTTGTCATTAGTGAAGATATTAAGTTAACACTGATCCCAGTACAGACCCCTGAGGGACATTACTTGTCACTGATGTCCATCAGGACTCTGAGCCATTGACACCCTCTGTATATGACCATCCACTGAACAGTCCATCATCAAATCCAACTCTCTCCAGTTTAGAGAGAAGAATGTTGTGGGGCACCATGTCAGAGGCTTTACCAAAGTCCAGATAAATGACATCTGTAACCCTTCCCTCCTCACTTTATGTGGCCACTCCATCATAGTCAGCCACTAGGTTGATCAGGCAGGGCTTGCCCTTGATGAAGTCATACTGGCTGTCCCTAATCACCTCCCTGTCCTCCATGTGCCTGAGCACAGCTTCCAGGAGGATCTGTTCTGTGATCTTCCAGGCACAGAGGTGAGGTGGACAGGTTGGTAGTTCCCTGGGTCCTCCTTTCTACACTTTGTAAAGATGGGTACAATATTTTATTTTTCCAGTCACCTGGGACTTCACCTGACTGCCAAGACTTTTCAAATCATGCAGAATGGCTTGACAACAACATCAGCCAGTTCCCTCGGGACTCTGGGATGCATCTCATCAGGTCCCATACTTTCGAGTTCCTCAGGTGTTTACAAACCTGATCTTATCCTACAGTGGGAGGAACTTTGCTGTCCTGGTCCCCAACTTGCAGCTCATCTACTCGAAAAGCGTGGCAAGAGAGGCTGCCAGTGAAGCCTGAGCACCTTGGCCTTCTCCTCATCTACTGTTACCAGTTTGACAGCCTTGCTTATCAGGGTACACTTTCTTTGACTTTCCTTTTTTTGGCTGACATACCCACAGAATCCCTTCTTGTTACTCTTTGCATCCTTTGCCAAGTTCAGCTCCAGTTTCACCTTGGCCTTCCTCACCACAACCCTACAACTGGACTGCATCCCTGTATTCTTCCCAGGATACCTGTCCTTGCTATCCCTGTACTCTTCAGGAAATTACACCACATCCAGAGATGGGTTTGTTCCCACTCTCCACCAGAAGGCATATAGGCAAGAAAAATAATGGTCCAAATTTCCAAGCACAAGGGACCTGACAGGCTTTTCCAAGTCCATCTGGAAAGCACCAGGCCCAAGTAGGGGAGGTATGCATCTCCCTGGGCAAATTTAATGCTTTTTAGAAAAAAAAAACAGATGCACAATCTTCATTTATCCTGCAAGCATCAAAATCCAAGTGTTTCTAGTGTATCTGTTCCTAGCTGCTGATTAAATTGAGTAAAAGCATTACTCCAGACCATGGATATTAACAATAAGTCTGCATTCTCTGTATTACATTTCAAAGTGTCACTTGTAGACTTGAACAAAGTAAAATCCACTTTAAAAGCCTTCTTAATATAAAAGAGCTATCTGTTTAAAAAAAAAAGGCAAAAAAAGACACATTATTTAGCACCAGATCCCTCAGGAATCACCCATGAAGAATAAAGTACTCTCTCTGGCACTTACTGCAATGCTTCAACAGCAGAGCAGATTTCCAGATCTTCAAGTATTATTCCATCCTTCAAGTATTATAGCAAGGTGCATCTTCTCCCCAGTTTAAAGAGAGCAATTTTGTTTTATTTTAGACAACATACTGCCATTTCCTCAGTTCTCTTTGCCTATTTCCAGACTTTGCTTTGCAGTGTTTGTCAGAGGATGGGTAATGGAGTTAAAAGCAAATTGCTCCACTCTTTCTATAGCTGCTGAACTGGACAGGTTCATTGCACACATCCTCCTTGTCACACAGAAAGTGGCAAACACTTCCAGCTGTACTAATGCACATTCTGCTAGTAAATAATGTATGCAGCAAATAGGACACAGTTTTAAGCTGCTTCTGCCTCTACAACTGTCTGGCATGCCATGTGCAGTGACAGGCACAAGTGTGCACAGGGGGTTTCATAAAAAAAGCACTTAATAGCAATTCAATTTTTTTTTTTTTAATTCTGTGGGACCAGAGGGAATTCTTTCAATTGCCCTTACATCTGAGACACAAAATAGATTTTACTTCTTAAAGCCACTTAGAAAGTTTAAAGCTCTCCACTTTTTACCTCAAGAATTGGGGCAAAGATGTGGAAGTCTTCTCTGCAGGAGACAAGAATCCCAGAAACTTACAGCAGTTTTTCTCCCCACTCCTGTGCAAGGTGAACTGAAAAGCAGCTGGATCTATGCTCCACAAGTCAGCAAATTACTCTAGGAATAAGTTTTTAATTTATTGTCTTTCTTTAAGGAATGGAAACTCCTGAAGATTGCCAGAAATAATTATACACAAACATGCATTTAAAAACATGCATTTATGACCTTAATCCTTAACTATTTTCTGATCCACTGATCATCTTGATTTTAAGAGTGGTAATGTGAACTTAGATCTTAAGAAAAAACAGTAGGAACTCTAGGGGCAAAGAAGTTGGGGGGAAAAATACATGAGGGCTGAGAGATAGTCACTGTATATGTTCGTCACACTTCCATGAAGAGAGGCAGCTTGCACATTCATAAAACTTCTTGATCATGATTGCCTAGAAAAAGTGAAACATAAAAAAGAGAGGAAAAAAGAAACCCAAAAAAATCTTAACTTTTTCTTTTGGTTTATGAGCTAACACAATATGTTCCAAATAGTCAAAGCATCCCTGATGGATGTACCTCCTCTTGGGTCACTGCAGTGACACTGAAGACCCAAGTAGCTTTTCTTATTATTTCAAAGCATCCAAAGATAAGGTCATACCCTCAGCCAGCATAAAACTAGGCTGATACACTATGGAAAAAGCCCAAGATTGAAATCTTCTTTTGACACTTGTAGATCTGAACAACTGCTCCCAAACCTCGGTTTCATGTGCTAGAACCAATACTGCTTGAGAGTTTGAGTTTTTCTGTATGCTTTAAATTAGATTGCAGACATCAAAGTTGGTGAAATACCCAAGGAAAAGTAGGGGCAGAATCTAGATTCATTTGTCAGGACACAAAGGCACTGCTGGACTTCATTGCAGCCAGGACCTCTCTACCTGTGGGCCCATGAGCTGTACAAAAGTAATAATATTCTTAATATCCTTAATTCTTAACTCCACATTAATCCTTAATTAAGGTGCAAATGCTTCCTGAAACAATGCTTATGAAACTCAGACAAAAGAACAGTTTTTGAAAGCAAGAATCCTATTTCAATCACTTTGCATACATACTTGATTGAATTTACTTCCGTTTTCCATCAAAAATCCCCCTTTAATTCAAGAATAACATTGCAAAGGCAGTAGTTAATTATTATCTTCAAATGTAACCAGACTATGTAGGGCACACAGTTATCTCAGAAACTTAAATCCACGTTCTGCAGCCACTTCACCACGGCAGTTAAACCCAACTCCCAGGGTCCCCATCACCCGCAATCCATGCACTGTTACTAGATCATTCTTGCTGAAACATGATGCAATTTCTTCAGCCTCTTCCCTGGTGAAGGGCATTATTTCTAGTCAGGTGTAACACAAACATTTAAATATATCTCACTTCTAAGACCACTTGTGTGATATTTTCAGATTGTCCTGTGAATTACCTCCCTCAGCATTTAATCAGTGCAGCATTTTACCACCCTTTCATCATTGTTCCATTTAAGTCACTGAGAAATAAAATGTATTTGTGTGGGGGAAACTGCTCCCAATTCAGCACCTACTAAGATCTCACACACTTGTTTTCCATATACACGATGACATTTAATGCCAATGCCCTTCAAGAAAAACTATTTAATATCCAGCCTGGATAGCAGCTTTAAACTTAGTAATTCACCAAGCCCAGTACACCCACGTCAATAGAGATAGCAGAGTCCAGATGATGATGTAAGAGCTCATCCATGTACCCTGCAGGTCTCTGCAGGAGAATTGGACTGAACTGGACACCAGTATCTGTATAATATCTCTTTATTTTAGGATGGATTAAAATACACTGAATGATATTTAACCTGCCAATATTGTTCTGGTGAGAATCTTATTTCAGGTGCACATGTCTGTCTGCAGCATTCTTCCCAATTTTTACGCTTTGCAATGCTGGCCAGCCATTCTTCCCATCACCCAGTGCAAGGGGAAAGTGCAAAATACAACAGACACATTTTAGCCCAGGTTCCTCCCATCCAAGATCAGATATGAAACTGAGATGTTTAAGTTAAGAACCTACTTGACCCACATGACTTCAGCATTCCCTGGAGTAAGAAGAGATGGGCATCCTCTGAGGCTCATCAGCCCCTTAACTTCAACTCCAGAGAGTCCAAGGCAACTGCAGATGAACCTGAGATTGTATAATGAAAAGTCCCACTTCTGCATACATTACCAACAGAGTGCCACAAAGAATGAGTCGTATAATAAAAACAATAAAACATTTCAGTAAAGTCCATGAAATTACTTGAGTTCTTCCTATCAAGATACTGAATTTCTACTCTTGTCCTTCTCCCAGTCCTTTTACATTTTGTTCAGAAAGATGAAGAGGAAAAATCAGCAACAAAGCCCCACTCTAATCTCTCTCTAAGGCATGCAGAATACCCTCACATGTTTTAAGTCAAAATCAATTTAAAGACTAAATTTTTTCTCATTTGGAATTGGACTGTGATCAACACTTAACTTGAATACTAAGCAGCCCTTCAAGATGAAGGGTCTCATTTTGTATTTAAAAGCCTTTCACAAAGCATTAAAAGTCATCAACAGGTTGATGTAGAAAATACAAATTTCAAAGAAAATGCAAGACTATTTAGCAAGATACATGCCTCTACAAAGGAAAAAAATCAAATATGTTTCATAAGAAAAATGTTTTCTCATTTATTCAACTTTTCATCCTATAGGCAGCTACTTCTTTGAGGAATGCTTACAAATTTAAATTAAGTCAATCAGCTGTCTTCCTTCCTCCTTTTGGGGCAGAAAGCCATAAGAAGTTTATCTTTTGTTAGTCAGCTCAGTATATTTTAAGACCTCTAACAAAAACAATAAGAAGATAAACCTAGGATGGCAGAGGGTAGCTGAGTTCCCAAGACTTGAGCAACCTTCCCTACTGCCTGACTCTACCCACTCTGCACACAGGTACAGGAAGAGCTTCAAGTACTCGGCCAAATTCTCTTCCTTTCCACAGCTACTGGCCATGGCTACAAGCCATCCATGGACCATCTGAGCAGAGCACAAGGACAAGGAAACAACAGCTCCATGCAGGAATGAAATGGGATAGGGACAAAGCAACTGGCTATAAGCAACCTCACCTGAGCTGCATCTCATGTCCTACAGAAACCTGGACCTTATACATGCCACACTTCCCCTTTGCAAAGAGGAAAAAACAGGGCTTTCAACTTTTATACAGCATGGAATTTGAAAAGTGGCTTGTTGTTCCTTCTGTACAAACGTGATGTCTAATGCTGAATGCAAGACTTCCCTATTTTCAGTGAGTATAACCAAAAAAAAGTCAGAGTCTGAGGAGTGTTAATGTAAGTGTGAGAAAACCTCCATATTATAGAATTCCAGTTGCCTAGAGATCATTATTAGCAAAAGCATAATTTTCTTAACTTTAAAACTCCCACCAAACCACCTACATTCCTGAAAACGGAGCTTTTGGAATTATATGTCTAAACTTTTCCTCCTTCCCCCTCATACTGCCCCCACAACCCCAGCTTTCTTTCCCACTTATTTCTCTTTCCATCCATGAGACGTCAAATAAAATACTGGCCTGAACATGGTGTCTTCTAATGCAGCATGAAGAGCAGCTTAAACTTCTCTAGAACAGTTCACTGTATCTATTTTCACTCAGATCACATTTCACAGATTTTTTCCAAGACCCCAGAGAATGACAAGCCAGGTTTCATTTTTAGATTAAGTCTGAAACACAATAGAAGCTGATAGTGCTATACAGTACTCTGTGGAGAATGAGGTGGTTTTGTACTTGACCCCTTATTTGAAGGGGCTGATTAATCTCCCTTTGTTCAAGTTGTTGTCATGATAAACCCAAACTCCCGTCTCACCAATGCATTATTCCATGCACAAAGCCATGACAAACACAAGATGCTGCCCACCAGGACGAGGACACTACACAAATCCCCTTTGTTCAGCTCAGAGGTACCTGTGACCAAGCACATAAATCCCAACTCCCAGACTAATTCAGTTGAAAGAAAAAAAATACATGCTACTTTCTGAAGGTCAGGGAGTACATGGCACATTCTGGATTTTAATTTATTTATCATAGGAACAAGCATCATAGTGTTAGCAGTTTCTCTTGGAATCAGAACTTGGAACATCTAAGACTTTTCTCTGCAGAAATCTCCAAGGAGAGTGCCTTTGTTCAGTGACCGTAAAACAGGAGTACGTGCTCTGCTCAGCTTAGAGGACACAGGTCCCTGAGAGATCACTTGGGTCACTTCATACCACCAACTTGCTGACAAACATATAATAGGTGTCCAGTTTCAAAGAACATCTACTCCACATGTCCCTTCTCTTCCTCCTCCCACCCCCACCCCTCCCTGAACCCAGCTTGTGGCAGATCAAAAGCATTTTGCAATAACCCACCAAGAAAACCCTTGAGACTCGTACCTTCAGCATTCAGTCTTTTACCATCACACACACAGAAGGAAAAAAAAGGTATGGCTGAGGTTTCCTAAGGCTCAAGAAACCCTCCCCAATTGCCTGTCTACAGAGATGGAGAGGACTGCCAATGTCCTGTGCCTGCAGAATTTGTTGAACCTAAGTGCAAGGTAAAGGTAATGCTTTAGGAAAGAGGAGGCAAGTTCTCTTCCAATCTACTTGGATTTAATTTCCTGTAAGTAACCATGATGAATATTTCCTAATCAAGTTGTTATAGATTTACACAACAAACAGCAACTGACAGCTTTAATTGTGAAAGGAGCACTGCGTTCAGAGTTTCAAGTAGATGTATGTTTTAAGACGATTAAATCTGGTCGCTATTTTGAAGCTCCTGCGAAGCCTCAGCAGTGCACACAGGTGGCTGCCTTCAAGACTGATTTTACAGACCTCCATCATTAAAAGAAAAAAAAGGCCTTTCCACACAACTTCTGGAATTACTTTTGTATAGTCCAGTGCCAAATCAGTGAAGCATATCACTTCTAGAAGCCATCTGAAACCCAAGAATTGCAAAGTTCAACACAAAAAAAAAAAAAGAAATCATGTGCATGAGCCAGACCTCCCTACAGAAGGGATATGAATGGACAAGAGTGTTGTGTGGTAGCAGCCAGGCCCAAAACACAAGAAAAGGACATGCAACATCAAGTACAAGAACACTGCTGAACTCCCTACCCTACCACTGTGCCTTTATTAGACACGTGTTTAGCACCTTCTTGAATTAGGGTCTACAACAAATCTTTTTCCTCTCCCCTCCTACTAAAACGATGTTTACTTCTGTTCAGAATAGCATTATTTCTCTTTCAACATGCTAAGTAAACTTGCACAGGGTAAGTAATATTCAATGCTACTGAACATTAAACTGACTGTTCCACTCCCCAAACCAGAAAAGCTCTCTTTGTATTAATAAACTCCAAAAAGTACTTATGATTATCATAAAAAGGCAATCTACAGAAGACCTTTAAGAAAAAAAAAATTGGCTCCTATTTATTTGCTTTCTGAATTTTTCTATTTCTCTGCTATTCACAGTCTCAGTCATTCTGAAATCACTAAATCAAACTGGCTCTATAATGGAAATAAAGGGCTTGCAAGAGCAAATAGGCTCTTGCCATTGCCAAGTCTATCGAGATAAAGTTTTAAATTCCTTTTCAAGGTTTTTGGCTGAAATTATCTTTAAATAAACCTTTATTTCTTGTTTTTAGATAACAAACACTTAAATCTCCTTTCTTTTGTAGATACAAAAGAAACAGAAATAAAAAGAAAAAACCCCACACAAAAAACAAACAAACCCAAAACAGCAAAACCATCAACAAATCTACAAACATAGCCAGCAAATTTATTTTAATAGTCCAGCCCCAATGAAATACAAAAGGGAAATAAACACCACACCACGAGCGGTAGAAACATCCTCTTTTATAGTCCCTGTAATTAACCATTGCAGGTAACACCAGCCAACAACACCCCGCATCTAAAACACCTTCTTCATACCAAAGGACCGCTTTGTTTCTCCAGTTCGGGGATGTAATTCGGGGAAGCAACCCCAAGGGCACAAGCCCTGCTCGAACCACCGCAGGGCAGGGGCAGCCCCGGCTTCCCCCACGCCCCTCGGGAGGAGAGGGCATCCCGTGCTGAGCGCCACGTTTTTTATTTGCCCGCTCGTTTTCAGGCAGGTTACCGTGCTTGCCTTTGTTTGGCTTCCTCCCCCAGCCCGGACCCATCGCCGCCGACACTGAGGGGGCAAAACAGAGAGGAAGGAAGCGGCACGCCGCCGGGCAGAGCCGCGCCGCGGCGCGCCGGTGAGCGCGGAGCGGCCGCGCCGCCCCGACCCGCGCGGCTGC
>VXBC01008915.1:48820-68181 GCA_013399945.1 Ploceus nigricollis | reverse complement strand
TGAGGCGCCCGCCTCACTCACCTCGCCGCCCTGCCCCGAGGACCAGGTGGCCGCTGCCGCCGGCGCTCAGCAGCTCGCCCGGACGAGTGGGGCAGCGCCGCCCGCCGGGGCCCGCGGCATGGGATGGAGTGCGGGGGAGGCGGCGCCGGGCCCCGCCCGCGGGCGGGGAGGCGGGGGAGGGGGGCGGCCGTTTGTCCGGGGTCCGAGCCTCNNGGGCTCCGATCCTCCCCCCGGCACCGGCATCCCCCGCCCCGTGCGTGCTCCGTGGGAGGCGGCCGGGGCCCTTTGTGTGGCGGGGCGAGGGAAGGCAGCGCAGCGCTCGTCCCCGCGCACCTCGAGCACCTGTAAGGGCTGGGGAAGCACCGCCGCCTCCTCGCCGCGGGCTACAAAGGACAGGTGCGCCCGGGTAGGCGGGGGCCTTTGGAATGAGGGGCTTTGTGTGCCTTCTTCAGTGAAAAGTGGTTTCTTCCAGGAAAGCTGTTGCTACCTGTAGGAGTATTGCCTCATCTTTTGGGGAACTGTAGCACTTCAGGACATGGTTTAGTAGCAGTGCTGGGTCAAGGGTTGGACTTGGTGATCTTGGAGATCTAAACAATTCCCTGGTTCTGCAATAGCAGAGAGGTACACCGTGTGCCACGTGAAGTTTTGCATCCTCAGTTCTGGTGTTTCCTGGTGTTTCAGTGTTTGGCTCCCAGCGTTTTGTTTTGCTTTTACTGGAATGTGTATACGAAGGTAACAGCACTTTTTGTGTTTACATCTTGATCAGACAATTGAACAGCTGGAAGTGGATTTGTTTTCTCATTATAAAAAGAGAAAAAAAAAAAAAGCAACAAGCCAACCAACAACAGGTATTTTCTTTTTTATTCAGTACTCCCAAGCATTAAAACCTTTGCTTTTAAGCAAAACAATGCAGAGCACGTGCTTTTGCGTGCTGCATGTACAAACACATGAGGAATGGGAGCTGCAGAGATGTGTGTTTCATGGGAAGCACCCGAGGTGTGTCCCTAACTGGCCACAGGCTTTCCCTATCCCCTCTCCTCTCACACAGTCAGCAGTCTTTAATGTTACTCTCTCCATCCCAGCTGCAACAGCAGTTGTTTATGTTCATGATAGTGCAACTGCAAGTTTCAGACACTGAATTTTTCAGGAAAAATATTCCAGAGCTGAGGACAAAGTGGGGTTAGCACATATTTCATGCACTTCCTATTTCTTGAGCCAGAGGCTTCTGATTTTGAGAAATACATGAGATGACAGGGATCTACTGTACACTTGTCTCCTTAATAACCTGAAATGCTCTTTCTTAAAGCCCAATGACCCCGAGTAGTGTCAGGAAATGGCTTACAGAAACAAGGTTTTGGTATCTAGCAGCTTCTAAGGGCAGCTTAACCCAAAATGTGGATCAAACAGAACCTGAGATGCAAGTAGGTGACCAAGTCAACTTAGCAGCAGCCATGGTGTGTTCTCCATGAGATGTGCCATGCTCCAGTATGTCATGGGAAAGAGTGACCCTGTGACACTTCACTGCGAAACAGGGGACTGCGGACAGAAAGTGCAGATTCAGATAGATCATTGTTTTTAAATTTTTTTTCAGTACTCCACAAGAACATTTTCAGTGTTGGTTGAAAAGATCCAATTGGTTGTCCAGGGAAAAGGGCCAATTAATGATGACATGAAAGAGCAGCGAGGATGCCTTAATTTGGAGATACTGTCAAAAATAGCTTTGAAAGAAGTCTCTGAAGCACAAGGGAGGCAGCAATCAAACATACAATTTAGATTTCAGTTCTGTTTGCTGTTGCAGGCATTTTTCGATCTCTATCCCTATAACTACCCCTACAGCAGTAAACTAAATGGGTTTGGGGTTCAGGATTAAAGCACTGCACTGGTCATCCTCTGTAGCGTCCCCTGGGTGGTGTGTCCCTGGTGTGGTGCTGTCCTAGCAAACAGCAGTCTCTGTGGCACAGCTCAAGGGTCCGTGTGTGCTGGGGCATTCCCGGCAAACTGTCTGCGTGGAACTGACCTATGTCAGGAGATAAGAGTTTAGTTGTGTGTATGAAAGCCATGTTGTGCCAGCTGGTTCCTGTGCCAAAGGACAGTTCCTGACCTGCTTTTTTTGCTAGTAGAAACATGAGGCTTTTGACTTTTGTGATTCCTGCTGTGTTGTGTGTTAAACCAGAACCTTAGGCACCGGCTGGAGTCAAGCAGTGAGAAATCAGACTGAAGATCTGAGCATTTTATTGATTGAGCAGGATTTCTGCAGAAATCTTTGCTCAAAGGAAGGTACAGTTGCATTGGCTAGTAGTATCAGAGTTTATGGAAGAAATGGATCGTATTATGAATAGACTTTTATTATGAATAGACTCAGAAATGTTATTTCTTCTACATTAACTAAAATGTATTCATTAATACAACATTGGCTTTTATAAGAATGCTTACTCCATGGAAAATACTTCTGTTTTGACTAATGCTAAGAAGATGGGGCAAATTTCAGCAGGAGCAGTTAAGTTTCAAGCAAATGTTGAGAGCAGATGGCATTTAGGTCTGAAGAAATTAATAAAGAAAGAAAGAAAGTCACTAGAGCAAATGTGTGCTTTCACCTTACAACAGCTGAAGGTAAAAGTGGGTTGGAAAGAGGTTGAATTTTCTTAAAATATCTGTCCTAAATATGAGGAGTAGGGTGGGATTCCTAGGAATTGTAAACCAGTGAAGGATTATGGCTCTAGCAAAAATTGTACCACAGAGCACCTCCTTCACACAGGTGTACATGGTATTTCTGATGCTGTCAGTGTGAAAGCTTATAAATTAATATGGGGCTAGTGTTGATGACTCCTTTTTTCAACTCATACAAAAGCTTGGGCAAGACCAGAAGGATTTAATGAGAACAGAGGGCCAAACTCGCTCATCTCTTGCACAAATGTTGAGGATTATGGATAAACTCTGCAAGGTGTTTGAGACTCACTGGCATAGCTGTGTTTTGGCAGTCTGGCTGGGAAGGCAGAAGACAATATTTTCAGTGAAGGAAGGACCTTTAGTCCAGGAATTAACTTCTCCTGACCTAGTGCCCTGTGTCTGCTGCCAAAATTGTCCAGAAGGACGCTCTAGAATACACGTTTAGGACACAGTCTTAAGTTGCACCAGAGAAGGTTTAGGTTGGGCATTAGGAAAAAAGTTTTCACAGAACAGGTGAAAAGGCATTGGAATGAGCTGCCCAGGGTGGTGTTAGAGTCACTGTCCCTGGAGATGTTTAAGGAAAGACTGGATGTGGCACTCGGTGCCATGGTCTACTTGACAAGGTGGTGTTCGGTCACATGGTGGACTCGATGATCTCGGAGGCTTTTTCCAAATTAATTTGTTCTGTGATTCTGTTACTTTAAATTTCAAGGAGTAAGAAGAGAGGTACAAAGGAATCTAAATAGGGAATCATTATCATGTTCACGAAATTCAAGTGAGAGAAGAACTAACTATGGCACTATGGCATGAAATTTTCTTAGTATCAGCTGTACCTGTTTCTGCCAGTTATGAAGTCTGGAGGGGCTACAAAATGACAAACAGTTGGCTTTCAGGAACATATGACATGAATTGGGTCTATCAAAAATCTGAGACCTTTCTTGAGCAACTGGTCTTAACCACAACTTGTACAGAATCAGAAACTCTGTAAAATCATAGTAATGTACTGAGAAAAAATAAGAAAATTAAGACTCAAAGCTGTTACTTGCAGAAGTTCTCCATGGTAAGTTAGGGAGATTTTTGAAACATACCAAGAATAAAATAGTAATGACTGTATACAGGCAAGAGGAAATTAATTTTTTTTACATAGATTGACAATGAGTCTTTTCTTTATAATTTTAGCAATAATTAGTGAATGATGTAAATCAATTCTGATTAAAATTAAGGCAGGCTAAAAAAAAAACCCCAAACTGAGCAATAGAGATAAAACACAGGGCTGAAAAATGTATTAGTGGCAAATATAGTGAAAATTTGAATCAACTGGAAAAAGGAAGAGTCAAGAGTTTAGAGAATCCAATTGGTAAGCTGCACAATTCCATGTTTTTACAAGATGTGAGCAAAATATGTTATTAGAAAATCTAGCCTGTCTTTTTATTACACCCTGAACATTAACATGACTCATAGGTTCAGGGAACACTATTGCAATTATACTCTGCTTTCTGGCGTAAAGCATCTCTTCTTTCTCTGGTATGAAATATTTACTTTAATGCAAATCCTAAGAACTCAGTAAAAATAACACCAGTCTCTCCATAAATATTAGAAAGATTCTTGATTTCAGGGTTCCTCTAGGGCTGAAAATTCAAGCTGAATGTGCTACAAATACCAGCAGAGGCCATGGTCGTCCTTTTAGCCTATAGTAAGTAAGATTTTATCCAAAGGGTGCAGTGGAACATTCAGCTTGTTATGGCTGGATACTCCTTTTTTGTCCACCAGAGTTCTTGATGAAACACAGAACAATTGCCATAACAAATGGGAAAGGAACTGGCTTGGGCAGGAATCAAATGGACAAGACACTCAAATATGTGCAGTGAATAGTAAGAAAGCGAATTAGCTACAAGGAAAAAGCTTTGCACACCAACTGCACTTTGATGCCCTCCCTGAACTCTACTTATTGAAAAAACAGTGTACAAGCTTGGGATTTAAAAACCAGATAGTCCAATGAGAGACTTCTTGTCACTACTTGTGTTAAGACACAGAGGATTCTGGAGATTAAGTCATCCTTTGTAAATCTCCTACCATTTATTGCTGTAATTCTCCAAACCAGTCACTGGAAAAAAAGTGGAGATACACTCCAGTCTTGTAAGATGTATGAGGAATGAATAAACCAGGACAAACATTATCTCCAGGGAATCAGATTATAAAAGGAGAATCCTTTGGTGGGACCTTCCTATTGGAAGGTACTAGGAAACCCATAGCAACAAGAGTGGGGACCAAGGGAAACTGCAGCTAATGTGGAGAAAGCCTCTCATTTGCATGGCTTTAAAAGGGCAGATTAAAAAACTCTTCTGATCTTATGAAATCTGGAAAGGGTTTTTTTTCTGTGCTTTTCCATTCTAATTGAACCAACACTGTGGACAGCATTAGCAGCAAAAAGCAAGCAGAGCTCATGCAGCTGATGTGCCATAGCTACCCTGCACAGCAAAGCTTTCAAAAAGGGCCTGGAAGAGCAATGCAATCTTAAATGCCTGTCACAAGACAGAAGGTGCTTTCCTGCATGTATAGGGAAATCTACAGGGCAAGCATCTCCCCATATTTTGATTTAGCAAATATTCGTTCTGGATGTGGCTGTGGAAAATCTGTTCTGTTGTTTACCTGGGTGGTTGGCACAGAATCAGACTCTTCCACCACTCCTGGAACATATCTGACTTGTGGAGCACATGATCCTCTTTCCTCTCCTCCCTTCCTTCCTTTCAGGGTAACAAGTCAGACGAGGTCTCTTGTTAGCAGTCCCACAGCTGTTAAAGGTATTGGGAGGACTGGGAGGTCTGCCTGTAGCCCCAGGTGTCTAAATGGAAGGAGGAAGATTCCCTGGCTAGAGATTTGGGACTCTGAAGATGCTTTGGTCCTACAAAACTCTACAGCTTCAGGCTGCAAGGTCCAGACCTTGTCAGGTAAATAAATTAGCCCTAGAATGTGTACTGGGGACATGGCCACAAGCAGCAAAATTCATATGGAAGGGTTAAGCTGTACATCCATCTAGCTAACGGCTTGTGCAAGAGCCCCAAATTCTACCTTTGCTGTTCACATTGCAAATTTTGAGCCTCTGTGTCTTTGTTGTCATAGTGACAGAAAGCACCAAGAATATTCTATGGGTTTTTTCTTTGTCATGGATGCAGAACATCCTTTGGCATGTATGTTTTCTCTCCCTCCTGGTTACTTTTCTCCTTAGCTTTCCCAAGAGCTTAAAAAAAAATTGAAATCATTAATGGAGTTCACTATGCTTATGCCCAGTAAATTAGACAGTAAATACAAACACATGCAAACAAATATAATAAATACAATACATACAAAAGAACTTAGGCTGAATGTCATGATTAAAAACATGTTGCAGATACTATTTGTTTTTATTTCACCCAACAGGAAATCTCCTGCTGGCTATAATGGGAGCTTAGACACCTGCATTTAACACAAACAGCATCTCGTACCTGAACCTGAACCTGAACCTCAGTTTGGCTTCGTGGATCATATTTTGAGGTTGAGTTGTCCAAATTCACAACTCCCACTTAATTCTGCTTGTGCAGATTAGAGGCAGAGAGGGACAGGGGACTGCAAAAGTTCCTGGGACTAGAAACATGGTGTGCTTTCGTCTGCAGTATGTGAAGCAGGAATTTCAAAGTCATAGGTGCTCCTGTCTTGTTCTGTGGGAAACACAATCTAGATCAGAAATTTGGGCTGTGCTCAAGAAACAATTGAAATGAAACAATGAAGACTCCCAGTAAAGGAAAGAAATTGTTTGGGATTGAACAAAAACCATGGACTTTCTTTAAAAATGTTATTAGAGCATGTTAGTTTTGAGTATATTTGATGTGGTGGTAGAGAGAATAATGGATTTGCAACCCATGAACACTATAAGAAGAGTGGTGTGACATGGCAGAAAGATGAAATGTTTGTGAACAGAAATGTAAAAGGTGAGGTGCAGGCAAATGTTCAAATGGACATTCATCAGATTTACAGGTCAATCCACAAGAGAGGATGCCTGAACTCACGGGATCAGTGAAATTTATTTTTATGCCACTCTAATTAACTTTCCTAACTCCCAAGCTGACATACTTTCATGTAACACCTGTAGTGTTCACACAGAGATGAGAAAACACATCAGTGACAAGAATATTGTGAGATTTATAGTGCCTGGCAGCAGTAGCCCGGGCTTTTTACACAACATCCACTTTTCTCCCTAAATCAGTAGAATTCCAAACCTAGTGTCTTGGCTCAATACCTGGATATAAAATTAATTATATCAGGACTGGTAAGTGTGCTTCTCTGTGAAATGTAAGGGGAATGTAAATCTTCATAGACTGAAACAGTTAAAAAGTTAATAGTGTGGTTGGTAATTAACCTCATGGAAAACACAAGTAGCTTCTAGCAACAACTTTTAAACAATGAGTCAGGGTGGAGCCTTCTTGAATGAGAGGATTAGTTGCCAGTGAAATTAAGATCTATCTCAACTTTCTGTATTTCAGTGTTCATACACATTTGGAAATAAAGTGTTGACAGATGGTTCTCATGAACTACATCTGGATATATAACATGCCAAAGTTAAGTGCATTATTCAGATAGGATATGGAATAGTAATAACAATAATAATAATAGATATGGAATTCAGATAGGATATAGAATATCCAGATACTCATGGATTCAGGATAATGGCATATTTCCCAAAGTTGATTGAAGGATATAATCATGATTGATGCAGAACCAGATCAGTAGGAGATCAGAGTGAAATTTATCTTTTGAATATGGATAAGAATTTCCTTGGTGGCAGTGTTATTAAAATTTAAATAGCCATTCCCTTTCTATTTTAGCTTAAAATCATTGGGTATGTATGAAAACAGACCTTTTCTCTTCTCAAGACAAAATTGTAGGACACAGGTAGTTTGCAATAAATTAATTGGGTTAAAAATTCCTTTTTCCCCCCCAATACCTTCAAATCAATTTTTTATAAGAAAAAAATAAATTTAGTGAGTCCCATGAGACCATGTACCCTTTTGAAACAATTTGCATGAAGGGACTCAGTAGGAAGAAGGTTAATTTCCCACACATGCCCAATTTCAGTAAAGAAAAGGATGGATGAGCTTACTTTGAGAGTTAATTTGCTGAGAAAGAGGCCTGGGAAAAGCAGGAAGAAGATGAGCGATTATGTCCCACACAAGATGGGGACACGCAGAGTTTGTGTGTTTATGTGCACTTGATCAAATACTTTTTGTGTAAAAGCAACCAAGGCAAGTAACCATTGTGGTAGTGACCATGTTACTTCAGATCTGCTGGTTTGCCTGCTGAATATTCCTCTGAGAGAGCATGAAAAAGAGAGATCACTCTTGTTAAAATGCATGGAACTATGTTTGCCCAATCATAAAAGGAATGGGTTTTTTTCCTTTCAGAATTAAGCATGATATGTTTACACAGACTTCTAGGGGAAAGAGAGGTACCCCAGCATGCCAGGTAAGAGGCAAGTAAAGGGAAATGTAAACATATGTATGCCATTTTCTACCTATAGAGAGAACAAGAGTTGAGTGGACATGAAAGTTTGAAACTTTACAAGTTAAACTCCAGATGGACAATCCAAGAAAGGTGGATTCCAAATCATCTGCGGTGGGCCATATTTGAGAAGACAGAGAAGCCTGACTCATGTTCCAGTACAATCTACAGTGGAAGCATCTTCAGCTTTTTTCCATCTGGACCAGTTCCTTTCAGCACAATGATGCACAAACATGACTTTTGTGCTAAACTAATACATAATTTGGACTTTCTAAGAAGAGTCACTTAAAAGCCAAGTGAATCCCAATTGTTACTGAGCTCTATCACTGCATCAGTCTTAAGCTTTGTGATGTTGTGCCTGAAACCACTCAGGAGGAGAAATATTTATTTCTGGGCTATAACTTAGAATAAAATTATACACACTACCTCTTCATAGCGGGGAATAAACAATTAGATTTCAACCTAATTAATACTGACAACTTTCTCTAGCAATGCAATTTTTTTCATCCTAGAAGCAAGCTGTTCAGTACTTTCTAGAAAAATGCTGTTATAGGCTGGCTACTTGGTTGGAAGTATTATCTGAAATAAAAGTCAGCAGACCACTTGATGGCTTGATACATGGACCAGGATTTGTTTTCCTTCTCTTCTAGACCCCAGTGTTTATTAGATGGCAAAATTCAGAGCTTTCAAATTTGGTTAACATTTCACCATGAAGTATCTTAGGTGTCTGAAATCTCAAGGTAAGTTGTTGATGTACTTTTGAAAAAAATATTTACATTCCTTATCTTGTTATGAAGAAAAATAGATCAGTTTTTCCCACATTAAATAAGGAGAGACTCAGCAGTTCTCCCTGAAATAGGAAGCCTCTGAACCTAGCAGGACACTGCATCCTATGTACTTTTAAAAGCATAATGCACCATGAGATTTCTTGACCGAAATGAATAATGGAAAACAACAAGCCTTTTGGTGGTTTAAAATTGAATACTGTTTGTCACCTTTAAATGGAAAACCAACACTTAAATGATTAAGACTCAACATTATTAATTTACTGCAGACTTGCCAGTTAACAAAGAAAGATCACACAGTGCAATCTTCTTTTAAAAAACCTTTTAAACCTAGATGGGGACATTAGGCATCTGATAAACTTATCTGTATAATGAAGGAAGTTAATGGATATATTTGGTTTTATCCCTGTCTTATCACTTCCTAATGTAAATGAAGCCTTTGAATGGGTATGGGTTTTGCTTTAGCATTTGAATAAAATGAAAATTAATACACCTGTATGTGCAGTGGAAACACACAACAACAAAGCTTTAATAGAATAGTCAAATACTGTTTCTAAATTCCTGTAGAGTATCACTTGAGGAAATCTGAATATTTGAAAAACAAAACCAAGGAACTTCAGTCTGTCTCCAACCTACCTCATTTCATATCAAGATAATCTTCAGGAAAGATTTTCTAGAGCAATGTTGCATATATTGCAGAAAATATTGAGTAACCTTACTGTAGAATATAAAAAACAGTTTTCAATCAATTCTATAATGTAGCTTACTAAAAGAGCGTAACTTAAAAGATAATGGAAAACACATGGTATGTGATTGAAAATACTGTTTGTCACTTAAATTATTTTCTATCCTTTTTTCCCTTTAAATAAGTAAATGTAATTTTATGTGCAAAATTAAGTGAACATATCTGTAGGGGTACTGTATTCTTCCTGAAATCCAGATACATCATCACATTTTTTTTCAGAAACAGTTTCAATGTAATATCCTATCTAATTGCAATCTATGCATTTTTTTCTTCTTTGCATGAATAAAGGGAAAAACATCTTCCATATTTACACAGCCCCTTCAAACTACCTTCTCTAGGAGTTCATTCAGTAGAAACACAAAATTTCTTGATGTACAAAAGGGAGATGGGTACAACATTGTTGTATTGTTTAGATAAAAATCTCATATAAATACAAACCCATTCCTCTGAAACCTTTATTATGGGAAGTGCAAAATCAATATAAAAACAAAGGATTCTAAGCATTCTACATATCCTCAGAGCAGCAGAAGGAGGGACCAAACCTGACACCCTGAACTGCTTTGTGGAGGCTGTCTGGGATACCTTCACCCTGATGGAGCCAATGTACTTTGGAGCCTGTAATGGTTTTGACACTGAAGGAAGTTCTGTAAAACTGTATCACCAAATGAAGTCAAATCATGGTCTTTCCATGCACTCAGCCTCTTCTGTAAGAATCTATGAACACTGCTACCAACTCAGATGTCAGAGCACATTGTTTTTTACTTTAGCTTATTTAAATTCACAACATTGCAAAAGAAAAAAGAAATAGCTCTGGGTACCTCACACAGCAGAACTGCAAGGAAATGTAGCAGACCTTCTCATGTATAGCTTATGAGTTTACTTTGGAAAGAACTTTAGCACTTAATCTGTGCAGGAGAAACAAAGCTCTCCTGGACTGGTACCAATTTCTATTAGTTTTGGAACAACCCCCCACCGCCCAGCTCATGTTCCAGCCTTCTTTGAATTTCTTTTTGTTAACTTGCTTTTTTAGCTGGCTACACACACTCTGAAAATCACAGAATTACAGAACTGGTAGGGTTGGAAGGGACCTCTGGAGACCACCCAGTCCAACCCTTCTACCAAGGCAGGGTCACCTACATAAGGTGACACAGGAATGTGTCCAGGTGGGTTTTGAATGTCTCCAGAGAGGGAAACTTCACAGGCCCCCTGGGCAGCCTGTTTAGTGCTCTGCAGCTCTCAAAGTAAAGAAGTTCTTTCCCATGTTGAGGTGAAACTTCTTGTGTTTTACTTTAAGGCCACTGCTCCTCGTGCTCCCACTAGGCACTACTGAAAAGAGCCTGGCACCATCCTCTTGACACCCATCTTTGAGATATTTATGTGTATTGAGGAGATCCCCTCTCAGTCTTCTCTTCTCTAGACTAAACAGGCCCAGCTTCTGCAGTCTCTCATAAGAGAGATGCTCCAAGTCCCCTTAGTAATTTTTGTGGTGCTCCGCTGGACCCGCTCCAGTATGAGAAATGAGTGTGAGTACAAACATATTCAATAACCAAATCAAACACTCATTCTATTTTCTTAATATACTTACATTTTATTACAGACTAATATGAAACCATCTCATATTCGTACTAGAATTACTGTAATTACTTGTGAGCAAACTTAAAACATTCTTGAATGTTTATTGCAAGCAGATTTGTATCTCCTGCTTATATATTCTACATAAGGATTCAAAATGTGGCTGAATATAAACAAGTTATATTTGGTTGTCTACAGAAATAAAAGTTAAAAATAGCACTGAAAAGAAACTTTACAGTAATGTATTCACATACTGACTCCTCAAATCAAATAAATGAAGTTGTCTAGGATAATCTGAACATTAGATTTGAAGGCTGATTTATTTTCAAATAAATGCACCTAAAATTGTTCAATTAAAAATAAGTGTCAGTATTTGGTGCTGATGACTACAGACATCTTTAATGTTTAAAGCACAGATAACTACCCCCAACCCCATACAGCAACTTTCGCAGATTCTACTTTACATTAGATCATTAAAGAACCTCTAAAATGCAAAGTGTACGTAGCACAGAATTTATGTCCAAGACAATGCAGATTGAAAACCTGTGAATTTTCATAAGGTAAAAAATTAAAGCTGTATAGACTGATTTTTTGATTATTCTGCAAAGTAGAATCATGTATGTTTTCACTTTTGTAATACTTTCACAAATTTCCATTAAAGCTTTTTTAACAGAGACAGTAGCATGAGCACAAGGATCCCACTGGCTTCCAAAAGAAAAGTAGTGCAGTTCCTCAATTACGCTATTTTTTCCCTCTTATTTTTGCAAGCCAGTTGGTTCAAGACACACAAGCTAATGCAAGCAAGAAAGTAAACTGTAAGCTTTTACATTAAGTGGCTGAACAAACAATTATTGTACATAGTAAAACAAAAAAGATCTTTTGCCACAAGCCACTGCAGGAATATATGAGCTTCTGTGGCCAAAAAGCTTGAAATACTTTCTAAGTCTTCACATACATTTGGTTAACGCTTACCAGTTTCAAGACATTTATAGAAGCAGTTATGGAGACATTATGCTGTTAAAGCTGCAACAATTTAAATGAGGCAAGTTAGAAGGTTACATAGATTTTTAGACTTTTCCTCTTTCTTTTTTTTTCTTCATACATAAAAATCTGTCTCCTTTCAGTGTCCCACCCATAAGAAAACACTCTAATGCATTTTGACGTAATTTCTACTTTTTCATCTTTTTTATCCTTTGCAGTAAAACTCCCAAGTTAACACCTGCTGCAGTGGACTAGGTTTACATGGCAATAGTAACAGAGACTGAAGCAAAAACACATCAAGTGAAGCCAAGTTGATGTTTTATATTCATTTCATTAAACAGTCTATTTTAACAAACAAACAGCACCAACTTTTAAAGGTAAAAGTATTGCTAAATCAAAGCAGAAACTTCCACTTAAATTCAAGCATTCTTTCTCCTCCAAAAAATGACATGTTTAACTAAAATTTCTCAAATGTATACAGGTGTTTCAGCCTGAACAATGTTGTCAACAATATCTAAGTGCAGGGCTACATGAAGTTTGCAATGAACTGCTTTGTTAGTAGGCAGAACGGGAATGCAGCATTTTCAAAAATGTCAAGCAAAAATTTCCTTATTTAAGGCTAAAAGATAGAACTCACAAAGTAAAAAAGCAGGAGGCTTTATAGAGTAAAAAAGCTAGCAGTTATAATATAGCACTGCAAGTACAGCGCTCTAATCGCTGCTACCACAAATCCCAAAAAAACATCAATAACTTGGGTGAGACTCATAGAGCAACAGACCTGTATTTCTAATTTGACATTCATTAGAATTTCAACATTCAGCCACAACTCCACTCTAAGCTAAATTTAAGTGGCCAAAACTAATAGTTATAAAAAAAGCCTTCAAAACATATACTTAAAAAAAATAGAAATGGTGTGTTAACAAATGTATGCGTAAAACAGATTTATAAATAGCTACAGTATGAAAAATATTTCAGTGCAAAGGCAATTTTAAGATTTCTAAAAAATACATTACAAATAATTTGTTAACTACACACAAGAAATTTGTCACTGCTACTGGTATAAAATGTATACCCATATTAACTTCTTAAAAATATATACACCAGTGTTTTATGTAGGGGACGGCTCTAACTGACCAACATTCAAGTCTGCAATGGCAAGTATATGTACACACACCCACACATGTGTACGTATTTCAAAATGCTACTGCTATAAGGATATTCTTTGAAACTTAAAAGTGCTATATGTTAAATGATAAAAAACCTTTATCTGTGGTGCTCACTGTTAGACTTTGTAAAATTCTGTTATCTTTGGTATACTGAAGATTTCATAACTCACTTTACAATCTGCTTGACCCAGGGCATTTTAATAATAAATCACTGTTTGTTTAATAAGAAAACTACACAGAATACTGGGAGGGAGATTTCCTAGTAAGTTGATTTTTCTTTTATTAAAAAGTAAATTAGTAAGTAAACTTATTTTGCCTCTGTTTTTTCTTGTTAAAACACAAAAAGGAAAATAATTTTTCCCTGCAACTCTTGTCCATGTGAAAAACGACTAACAATTCTTGGCCAGGTCTTCCAATAAATGCTGCAGGTCTGATTCCAAATATTTTGTTTTCACACGGAAATACATTTTTAGGTAATGTCCTCACAGAGGTATTGAATAAGGATGGCTATTAACCAGTTGTAACCACCAAGCTGAAATTGACTGAAATTGGATTACTGCTTCAGATATTTTTGCACCCCAAAATAAAACACTGGACTAAAGAAACAACACAAGGATGCAGCTAATAGTTGAATTATTGCAAGGTAACATAAATGTAGCAGAGAAAACAGAAGTGCAAGTTGGCTGTCATTCTTAAGGGAATTCAAACAGAATCCTTGCAGTCAAACTAGTTTCTCTATCCCAACTGTGGTTCAACTGTTAGTCAACAGTTGTGTGCCACCTCGTGGTTTGCTTGCAAAAGCTAACAGCTATGTGCCTTGTAATACATCTACCAAGCCCATTAGCCAGTATCTAACACAGACGCACACCAAAAAAAATCAAAATTAAGAGGATGAATCAAGATAGTACAAGATACTCATCCAGAAAAACAGCTTTTCTTTTAAGAAAAAAACCGCAACAAACTGTGTCAAAAAAAGCTTAATATGTAATACTTTCTGCTATATATATTTTACAGTCATAGGGACAGGAAGTGAGAACACCAGGTAATGTGCATCTTTGACAAATTCAAAGATGTTTTAGGCAAAATGCTTACATTCAGTTTATAAGTAGATACCAACACTGGTGATATTTACCTGTTTAACAGCCAACTTGACTTCATATTGTGTGTGCATACTCTACACAAGGATTGTTTTGCCTATCTTTCTACAGGGGAAAACTAACCAAAACCATATATAGCCCTGATTTGGCCACTTACAAGGAAGTGAACATTAGAGAGTGTTTCTTGAAAGCAGATTTGCACAGAGGAAACACCAGTTTGTTCTACAGAAAGAGCAAAGAAAGAAAAAAGGACAGAGGAAAATCAGAAACAGTATTTGTTAAATATGCTTCAGGAGAATTCCATTTGAGATAACTGAGACAATTGCTCCTGGCTGAAAATTAAAACTGTTGATCTCAAAATGTAGGTCACTGACTGAAACTATGCACTTCAAGTAACAAAGAAAATCACTAAAGATGACAGAAGCAGTAAATACACAGAAGTCTTGACACAGGATGAAGAGAATTTTTAGTGCTACCAGTCTCACAGTACCAGACTGTGTAGATTGTTCCTTGCTCCAGTAGTTCAAAACATAAAAAGAGGCCTATTGGCCTGGAAGGGTTCATACTTCTAGCTCTTGATCCTGTTTTCTCAACACTACCTCAGACAGCAAAAGCCACATATAGTTTAATATGTCTCTGTGACATGTCTCTTTCCTGAAAAAATAAACAAACAAAACCACAGTTTTTAAAGGCTTGACTTGGTGTTCTGTCATATGGACGTTTCCAAACCTGACCCACTGTAGTGGTAGCCTGCACTGGAACGCCAATGCTTATTTGAATAGCCAAAGACAGATGGAAGTACTGAATAATCAACGCCTCTCCACTGCGTAAACATCATTTTTTTAGAATGAGAATTAGACCTTCTTGCTGGGGAATTGCTGCAGTCACTGCTCCTGTATCTTGGGCTTTTCAGACAGGCAAGAGGTGTGAATTCCGAGATGTGCTCCCGACAGTGTCTCGATGCCTTCTGTTAAAGGGAAAAAAAGAAACAAATACACAGTAAATAGACAATCTTGGAACCAAAAGTATATAATTGTTTTCTTTCATAGGACCACTGTCCTCTTCGTATAATAATACCTTTCCCTAGATCACCACTCTAGATATATGTTTCATGTAAAAGTATAATCCCTTGTGTTGCTTTGCAATCAACCAGTTTCAACTTGATTAGTTTTATACTAAGACCTACAGAACCAGGCATGACTTTACACTTAACTTCTAAACCTGATAATGGGCTCTTCAGAGAAGAGATGATGACACAGAGGCCTGCATACTTATGAAAATGTTTCAAATCAAGGTTATGTTTCATTTTGGAATTTCTCCTGGTACATATTTTTATCCCTGAACTTCTTATGTGGAATTTTAAGACAGGACAGATTCAAGTACTTTGCCCATTAGTTCCAAATAGAGGAAATTCTTTACAGTCAGTTTTTGCTAAGAGATGAAGGTTCCAGGGTTTAATGCACTTGCTTTGTACTTCTAAACAATACTGAATTTTAGACTTGCTTAGGTTACATGTAGCATCTATACAGGCAATTTATACTGTACATCTCAGTACTACCTTGGTCTAATTGCCTATTAAAATTTATCTTTCTCAGATAATCACTCCACACTCTGGCAGAATCGGCACTTCCACTCAGGAAATGCTCAGGACTACAGAACACCACAGCTGCATGACAAGAGCCTGGACGTGTGTACAAACTGAAATAAAATTAGCACAGCCCTTTCCTCAGTGAGTTTATGAAATTCTTCTCACTAAATGCACATATAATTTCCAGGTATAGAGGCATGGAGGTTTTGTGATGGTATCTAACATATAAATGCATTATAAACATGGTTCAAAGCAATGTTATTTATCCATCTCTCCATGAATGCTATATAAATCAGTTACTCCTATATTCTTAATCATCCCCTTCTTCCCTGTTAATCAGAACACAGTAACAAAGGGACAAAATCACAAAGTAAATATTAATGATGTAGCTTATAGAACTTTGGTTGCAATGTAACATGACATTTTAATGCCAATCACAAGCTTGAAACACTACTCTTGCATAACCTAGAGTAATCTGAAAGCTCTCTTAAAAAGACATTCTTGGAAAGGTCACAAAACTATCTTAAACTGCTCACCACAGTGAGGCCTGGGTTCTTTTAAACACATATAGACCAAACAGCAACCTTATTACATAAAAATCAGGTAACACATTAGCAGATTTGCTTTGGAAATATAAGAGGGAGTCGTCATACAGTTTGGTAACTAATTTTCCTATTCTTTCAGCTAGAAAGTGAAGCATTTTAGTTACTATAGATAGCTCTAAAAATAAAATGCTTTTTTCTACACATGGCTCTGAGACAAGAGCCTTTAACAAGCCTGAAGCTAGTCAAGGAAGTTGGTGTTTTCTACTACTACTTGGGCAACAGTCATTAAAAGCAAATCAGCTACTTTAGCTACCTCCAGCTACTTTAAAGTCCTACAGAACAGAGAGCACATGACATTTGTCATTTTCACATACTGCTAACTTTGCACTTTCACTTAGTACCTCATGTGCTGCTTTTGGGGTCAGGAGAAGTGAAGGGACTGGAACAGTCATGGCATCTAGGTGGGAATCATTAGAGTAAAGGGTGTACCTTCTTATTTGTTTGTGTAATCAGTGGCATAGCAAGGAGGTGACCTAAAGCAGAGAACTTCATTCTGCTAGCCTTTTGTTTGGGGAATTTAGTTCACCACTTATGCTGCTGTCTCAGATACTCAGCTAAACGATCACACTTCTCTCTTCAGTTGAGGCAGTAACACAGCAATGGCAATGCCCTGGTCTGTACAGAACACAGCACTGTGGCAGACACCGTCACACGCACAGCACAGCCCCAGTCTTCTGACCCAAGGTCCTATTCACAAGTAACTCGCTATGATTATCTTCACACGTTACCATCTGCATTTGGTCTATATACGTATTCAAGAACATGAAAGATGATGGATAAACTGCTCCTGGGTACAAATTACCTCTGACTGTATGTATTCTACACTGTGGTGTAATGTGAGTACACACTGCAATAATGACTGCAGTTCTTACAGAAGAAATGTCACACAACACCTATATATAATACAATGTATTTATAGGACATGAATATGGGTATATCCATTTATTGGTTTGCTTTACATGATTAAGTTTCTGAGACAAAAAAATCTTACCTGTGGCATGGAACATCTCTTGCAAAAACTAGGCTCTCCAAGTAAAACATAATGATTTTGTATCAATACTGATAAAGTACATCAAAAACTCTGGAGGAAACAGTTGATTTGTAAATAGCACCAATAGAAATTAATCCAAATTGGCAACACATACAGTACTGTTACCTAGCTTTGATCTAATTATGGCTCGGAAGGTGAAAGATTTCCTTCAAGAAGTGGCCCATCGCAGTTCGCCAGTGCATTTTGGGCTGTTTTATGTCTCATACTCTTCTGCAAGGATGAGGAAAAACAGTGAGACTCTTGATGAATACAAGAAATGTGAATGAATTGTACCATTTGGTAACTGTTATAGCAAAGTCCTGTAAAAGTGATGGATTTTCTGACAGACTTAAAAAGGAAAGGTTATCCACAAGCTTATAGAAACAAGGTTTCTATTTCTGCATCCTGAGATTAATCATTTGAGGGTGTTTTTAATTCCATTTCAAACTATGTTAAAAAATTACTCTCAAAAGCACTAAACTGACTAAGTACTGTGGGCTGTGTGTCCTGCCCCTCTAACAATAACCTGCACTGAATGGGAGAGGTGCCTGTGGTATGAGGAGGCCAAATTGATCCTACATTAAGGAGTGGACATCCCGTTTCCCTACTCCCCAGAACAGCTGGCACACTGAAGGGAGTGCCCCACACGGAGGTGATGGGGCCGTGCTAATGAAGGCTGACTTACAGCTTTGTCATTACACTTTGGGCAGAGGGGGCCAGGGAGTTGCCAAGGAAACTTCTTCCACAGCATTCAAATATTGCAACAGCAAGATCCATTGCTTTGTTCCCTCAGAGGAGGAGCCTGACACGTGACAAGGCAGCAGTTTGCTGGTGAACACTTGTCTGAGCACCCAGGGCAGTTGTTCAACAGCAGCTAAGCCCATTGAGAAAGAGAAGAAGGATGAATCCCCAGAGAAGCTTCCCCAGGCAAAAGGACCACTTCGGGTTTCCCCAGGTGCAGCAAAGGGTAAAGATCTCATAACATGGCTGATGGCCCAAGCTTGTGGCTGAGTGAAAGTGAAGTAAAAAATCATCAGTCAAAAACAAAGAGAAAAAGAAAAATATTTCTTAAAAAGGGATGAAAGTACAGAAGTCATTTACAGCTTAGAAACTAAACACCAGTATTTTAGCTACCAAATACTTGGAATTGCTGAAACACTGTCAATCAAAGTGAAAATTGTAAAAATGGAAATAGGATAATTTAAATTGAGTTTATATTTTCCCTAACAGAGTGCCTGAAATTCTGCTACTAATGAAAGAAGAATAAAGAAAAAATAATCCATGTAGATTGGATATAGTAAAAAAAATACCCTATTGCTTTTTAAAAGTGAAAGCTGAGAGAAACCTTGCAGCTGCACAGTCACCAGTTAAAGCACAAAATTCAGTTTGTGTCATTGAGCCAGAGTTGCAGAGACTACATGTATAAGAAATAAGCAGATTTTGACCGAAATTACCAAAAGGCAACAGATTCCTCCAAAGCTTTTGCAGAAGTAATGTTTTAGCCCAAGAAAGACAACAGTTCCTATGTATATATATTTATATCAATACCATATATATATATATACATATATATACATATACTTGTATGCACAT
>VXBC01008915.1:11270-48668 GCA_013399945.1 Ploceus nigricollis | reverse complement strand
TTGCTCACCACACACTGGAGTGACTCTCAAATAACTGAAAAATTTGGAAGTATAAGAACTGCGTCAAAGGCTTTATGCATTGTTATTGCCTGAGTAGAGCTAATTTAGTAACCTGGGAAATGGTCACTAGTCCTATGTTAATCTTTTCAATTGTTCCCAAAGCCCTTTTGTTATAAAGAAAACAATATCACTTTTAGGAATGCAGTACATTTAAAAATACTTATTTATAAGCTCAGTTCAAACCAATCCTAAGACACTTAAGAGACAATTTTAGCCAGAATTGTTGATAGTGAAAAAAAAAATCTGTATTTTCCCTCTGATTTACAAAACTACAGTAAATTTTATTGACTAGATATTTTTGAGGGAGAACAAAGGAGGAAATACATTTTTTATCTTAATCACTTAAGAAAAAAATATATAAAATCTGAAATGGAAACCAACAGTCTCTGAATATTAAGTAAAAACAGTTTTCTTGCAGACTGTAGGGGAAACAAGATTTACTAGCATTTCTCCTACTTTTACATTAAATAATGTCAAACTTTCAGATCTTGAGTTGTTTTCTTTCCAGAAAGAGCACAGAATTTCATAAAAGGGAATATAAGGAAAGATCCATTTCAAAATGCATGCTTGAAAAAGAAAAAAGCTGCATTTTCTAGCAGCAGAGAAGATACATTAATATATTCCAAAGACTGCTTAAGTGGTTTCCAATACCACATTTTCTGTATGATGCTAGCAACATCAGCCTAATCAGAATTATCACTTGTTGGTGTGGCCACTATCCTACTTATTCAGGTACGATGGAAACACAACATGCATTCATCTACAGACAGACCAATGATTAAAATGGGGATATCAGAATTGTAGATTCCTGAGGCAGAAACATTCTGTAAAATGCAGCAAGAACAGTGACAAAAACTGGTAGTGACAGTGATGGACTGTGACAACAATTCATACAATCTTTGAGATACATAGAAGGAAAAAACTGTACTAAATAGTATTCCTCAAAATATAGTTGACGTAAATCACAAATGGAGATAATGAATATGGTAAATAACTTCTGATGATAAACTTTATAAAGTCCTTTGAATGAAATGGCCAAGCATGCAGAAAGGCAGAAAAAAGTCACCTTTTGTTCCATTAGAAACTTAGACTGCTTGAAGTCTGAGAAAGCATAAAGATGGTGGACTGCTCAACAGAAAGGCACTGATGTTTAGTCTGATTTCCCCAGAAGATTGTAGGAAGCAACCGAGCACATCATTTATGTTTAAAGCAAGGTAGCAGTTATTTAGACAAAGTGGATTGGAAGACAGGAAGAAACAAAGAGAGGGAAGAAGAAACACAAGCGATATAACTGGTTAAAAGTCACAGATCTTTGACTAAATATTAAAAAATGAGTATTGTCATTGTTGAGCCCAAAGTCTGCTTTACTACTGATTCATTTTCCAGTACTAATATACAATGTCTGTAAGAAATGCTACAAAACCTTTGTTAGGAGTTTTTATTTACTAGCTTGTTCCTTTACCTTAACCCTTGCTCATTCTCTCTCTTTAGACTTTTAAATTAACTATTCAGCATCTATACTGAGGTCAACTCCTTCCACAAGTAGTACATATGACATCTAACATCTCTGAATGAAAAAACATTAAGTATTGATCTGTCTGGGAATGCTTTCCTGCTATTCTTTATTCTTTCCTGAAGTAAGGCATTATTAAACTTGTACATTCTAGGAATACAAAACAGTGGCAGAGGGTTTTACATTTTCCACGAGGATATTTTATTTTCCTTGGTAGCAAAGTTCCTTTATTCCTTTCCTCTTAATGCAAAGTACCTTCTCAATTAAAGATCAAAGTGCTACCTAATTCCCTTTTGTTGTTGGTAACTCATTCTTTTAACCTACCGGTGGCAGCTCATGGGCTGAAAAGGGCAAGGGCAGTAACATTAAGTTTAAAGTTCAGCACACCTCTACTGTCCTTCACAGTCTAACATTTATAATATAGAAAAGTTTACAAGGATTAAAATACAGGAAACATTTTCTATTCATGTCCCCAGCATAGCACCATGGTTCCCACAGAACCTGGCTTCCTCTCCAGCCTTATAAGAGCTGGCCTGTATTTACACAGTCATTTCTCCTTTTGGGCTGATCAAATGAAAGGAGAGAATGGATTTTAAAATCCTCTTCCCAAGGGCACAGCAAGGCACATTTATGTACAAATAATGGATCAGAACAGGCAAAGTATAAGTCAAAATATAAAAGAGAAAAAAATTATTAATAAGATAGGAGTAAGATTTAATTAGTATGTTTTTGTAACAGGCATCAGCATGCTATCAGATGTAAGTGACTCTTATCTACCCTTATGGAGATCCCAATCCCCTTGGCCTTCTTATCTCCTCAAATCAGAAATCATGTTGAGCCATGTAGCTGTCTCCTGCCATCCTCATCAGCTGACTTCCCTGTGGTTGCTGGTATGGAGGCACAAGTGTTGCCCCAGGATTCAGCTAAACACCACCATGTACATAACAGGCAGCATCTTTCACCATATTGCTCAGACATCACAGATGGGGAATCACTGCTTTAATCTCATCTCTGACCTTGGCCTAGGTGATTAGACACTTGTAATACAAAGAAAACCTAACTTCACAATGAAAAATATTATTTACCTGGATTCTTTCTGTTGCTGTAGGCCACAACTCCCTGCATAAGACCTTCTTCAGAACATCTGGAAGAAGGCTGACAGTTATGAGAAGAATTATACCCAGCCACGCAGGACCACTGGACAGCATTTGCATGAACACATAATACATCCTCTGATAATTGAGAAAAGGCCTGGGAGGAAATAAGATAAAATAATTTTTACACTTCAATACACAAAAGAAAGGCTGACAGTACTAAACACAAGAATTATGGCAGTGGTGAAGTACTTCAGGTTCAGTTTCCCAGTTTGTGGGAGTTCATCCATCCCAGTCTTCTCAAAGGGAGCTGGTGCTAACCATGCACCATCTGGAGATAACTACCTTCCTTTCGTCTTCCAAACTGCGGGAAATATCATGCTGTCCCCTCCCTGCCATAGTGTCTCTCCCTTGCAAAGATAAATTAAGGTCATTCTTAACATGTTTATGCTCTTCCATGGACCCTTATCTTGCCCCAGGTATTTTCCACCTTTCTTCTTACTGTCCCCCCCACCATTTCCCTGGTCTTTGCTAAGGCACACTCCTTTGTATGTATCCTCAGACTAATGCTTGTTAACCACACTTATTTCCATACCTCTCAGGCTCCCATAAGTATCTCTAATACTTTCATGTTATGCTCCCCATACTATTCACCACATACTTATCTAACCATACTATTAAAACCTTATCTTCCCAATCTCCCTGTATCCCATGCAGTTGGATGATCATTAAAATGCCACCATTGTATGGTACTGGGAACCAGAGGCCATAATCACTGAGAGCCAAGATCAAGGGACAGTTTGTAGCAACACTGCAGGGTAAAACCTGACAGTTTTCAAAATTTGATAGTATTTGCATACTAAAAAGGTAACTAAGCTGAAATACATTTTTATATACACACAGTCACGTCTCTAATACACAGCAAGGCTGATTTGAAAACATTATCTGGGAAAATGTCACTTCTGCAAACTGATGCTGAGGAAACTGAGGTCTGATCTTACTAGAAAAAAAAAGAGGCAGCTAAATATCCAAGGAGTTAAGAGGTAGTTACTCATTTGCAAAAGGCATGCTAAATACAAATCCTTTCTTTAAATTAAATGGCATCTTAATCACCAAGCAATACTTAGCCCCCTCCTTATCTGGTCCCTCAAAATATTGTGAATACAAAGTAGAATGGCTCCAGCAGTAGTTAAAAAGATGTCCTCACAACTGAGAGCTCTACCAGTGTGAAACAAAATTTCCAGCTCCTGATGGCAATCAGGCACAGTAAGGACCTGAACTTGTTTCAACTTGATTTCCTTTCCAAAAATTTCAGTTTCAATTACACAGAACTTTTAATAGCAAAACCCCCCAACACTTTAAACTGGCTATGCACAAGAGTTATACTAATTCCTACAAAGCTTCTTACCAACATGAATAAGTAGGTCATCAGACACCTACAGTAACTCCACTTTGCGAAGTAAGGAGGCAAAACAATGAGCTCAAACACAGGACTCTTGGACATCCACATGACTTTGATATTGAGTTCTGCTCCATCTCTAGTTTTGACTGCTATAGACAGCTTCCAAGACAAGCCCAGCAGGTAGGTGGGTAGTCACCTACTGCACAGACATGACCTATTCTGTAACATTTTGACTCAGAAAGGCAATGTCAGCTCCTTGAACCAACCCTTGGGCTGCTTTTGACTGACACTACTGAGATAAAACCCAGTGGTAGTCTGATATTCTTCTTGCATTCTTCTTTAAGAAGATTTTAGCAGACATTCATTGATAGAAGAGCTGAGCACCCTAGTTAGCAATTATGATGTGTTTAAAATAGAGTTCTGCATTATATAAAGGCTAAATTTAATTCTGTGAAAAAAGGTGAAATTTAACAACTTTATGTTTCTGAAACAACTTTTGCAATTAATATTAGGGTTCATACCAAATAATTCCTCCCCAGAGCAGAGAAAAGACAATGTAGAATACCAGTGATCCCCAGATCACGAAGTGATTTATCCACGTCCAATAGTGTGTATCTATTGCAAGCTGAAAAAGAAGATATTATATGATATTACTACTATCTAGATGAAACGGGAATTCCCAGCAGGAGATAAAATAGAATTATACCCTATGAAAATAGGGAAGAATTCTACATAGAAGTAGTTAAAAACATCTTTCAAGTTTGAGCACAGTTAAGAAGGGACAGATAGCAAACTCTCTATTTAAAGTAATAAAACAATGCATGGTGATATAAGGAAATCAATATAAATAAGCAACAATTAAAAAACAAGTTTTAAGAATGTTTCAGTGGATAAAATACAGCATACCTTACCTTAAATGTAACGGTGAATACAAGCACAGTAAACACCACTGTTCCAAAGGTCCAAGTTCCAAATATCTATAAAAAATGGTCCAAAGCAATTATAGGCAATATTGTCCATTATGTTGTGAATTGTTCAGAGTAAACATCTTAAAGCTTAGTATTGCTTTGTATCATGACCTGACACTTGAGCAAAAACTGAATTCCTACATGATCTATCCAGTGCCAAGTGCTCTGGTTTCTTGTTCTGTGTGTACACACCTCAGATTTCAGACAGACAGAAAAAGACCACAACCAATTCTCTGCTCTGAGTTCAAACGTATAAGTTCACACGTATTTCCTAATAAAAATCAAGAGTAGCACAATTAACAAATCACTGAGATTGAAAAATGAACTGCAGTCATTTAATCAGTCTTCTTGGATGTCATTTTCCTGATTTCCCTTCTCTGTTGGATGTCCTTGGCATCCAATGATTTCTTGGAGATTCAACAGCATGTTACACAGATAAGCATAAGAATGTTATAACCATACAAGTACAAAAACGTCCACATACGTTTTAAGATAAACCACTTTTAACTTGTGCTTGATTTTCTCCCCACTTGCATAATGACATAAAAACACCTCTGCTTTTCAAGTGGGCAGAGATGACCATTAATGCTGACACAGGAAGAACTAGTGGTGAATATTGTCACAGAGGATTGCGTGGACTTCAGCAGCTACCAAATGACCAGGTTCAGGATCCAAAGAAATAATGGGAAAGCAACAGTTAGGATGCTGTATTTTAGAAAAGACTCTGTTTGCTTCAGGGTATCACACTCATGAAAGAGAAGTGTCCAAGAGATCTGAATTACTTTGAAAGATAGCTCTTGAGATCTCATGAACTTCCTTCTGCAGTTACAACTTCGGGAATGAGACAACTTCCATGCAGGAATGGAATTTCGGTAGAAGATCCAGTTGGCAAAGTAGGATGTTACTGCATGGACAAAAAGGCAAAATGGGAGCATTCAAGAGATGACAATATGGGCAGGCAGCAAACAGCATAAAAGCAGAACAAATCACAGACAAAACTCAGCTCTAACTAGGATTACTGAGGGGTGTTGAGGGGGACAAAAAAGATATTTACAGCTATCCTTGCTTCAAAGGAAGAATGCAAGTCTGCTGATGGAGTGGTAACACAACCTAGCGGAAGGTTTCAAAGAAAATGCTGAATTACTCAATACTCTGGATAATAGTCTTCACTAACAAACCTGCTCCTTGCATTTAGCAGCAAAGCTTGGGAAGGAAAGGAGCAGGCAACAGTGTGGGACCAACAGGTTGAGTTGTTTTTAAGAAGGAAAAGCAGTGGATGCAATATATTTTGAATTTAGCAAGGCATTTGACACTTGAACAATAACAAAGCAGGGACTGCCTAAATGGATTACTACTACAGTTTAAAACTGGTTGAACCACTGGACTCAAAAGTCCTTGATGGATGGTTGGCTTCTGGTAATCAGTCAACCACACCAGGAACAGCAACTGGGCTGGAAGTCATAGACTATCCTTGTCAGTAGCTGGATGGTGACAGAATATCATAAGCAAACTACCAGGTGGTATAAAAATAGACAACAGCTGAAATAATGAATGACAGAGTTTCAATCCAGAGGGACCTCTGCTGATCTGAGAAGCAGGCTAACAGATACCTCATGGAATTAAATAAGAAGAAGTGCAAAGATTTACACCTACGATGGAGTAGTGACTGGCTGTGCAATGGCCCTGCTGAACAGGAAGTTGAAGTGGGGTAATGTGGACTACAGGCTGAATACAAGCCTATCTTGTTCTCTCTCTATACATAAGGTAAACTGCACTGCAACTGGAAGGAACATGGCCACTGAAGAAAGGTTATTAATCCCATCTACTCAGCTACAGTGAGGTTGAACCTGGAACACTGTGCTCGGTTTTGGGCCCCTCAGTTCATGAGTAATATGAAAAAAATAGGAAATGATTGGTGGCAGGCAACCAAGGTGTTTAGCAGCCTATAGCTCTTCTGCAAAGAGGGGTGGAGGAGCTTAGTCTGGTGAAGGGAAGGTTGAGAAACAATCTAGCAGCTGCCCACAAATGTCTGAAGAACTACAAAGATGAAGAACTGGAACAAATTCCTCTTCAACAACAAGAAAAATTCTGCTTAGGTATTGTGAGAAATTTTTCCACCATGAAGACAGAAGAACATTGGAATAGGTTGCCCTGGAAGATTATGGAATCTGCATCTTCAGAGATACTGAAAACCTGAAAAAGACTAGACAAAGCTGTCAGCAAACTGATTTTAATTAGCCCTGCACAGAGCAGTGAGTTGAACTGGATTATGTCCAATCTACACTTTTCTGTATGAGTTCACTCAATATTACATGACAGGGTATCCATGTGGGAAGATGATCACACAAATATGCTCTGTGTGAAAAATTTTGAATAACGACCACAGCCAGCCACAGGACACAAATCAGTAAAAAGCTAGGCTAAGATAATGCAATCAACTGGGAATAGAAAAAAAATTAAAATAAACAAATGACTGGCCAAAAGATTCATTATTCTCAGTAATCATTTCACTATTTTAAAACTAATTATTGTGTGACTGAGTCTATTGAACACTACATAAAATTCAGAAAACCTTCATCATTTTGATCTTTTACTTTGATATGTAATAGGCTCATGCCATCATTATATTTTCTGTGCCCTAAAAAAACCTGTGCAATTAACACCAGACAGGAATATGGATCAGCAACTTCTAATCATGCCATTTACCAGCTTTCTTATTGCAGATAAATTTTACAATATTCTCATGTCATATGTAGCATCTCTCAGAGAACCTACTGTCAGTCTAAGTTTCGGCATACTGAACAGATTTGTCCATATTTGCAATAAAAGTTGCTAGATGAAATAAAGAATTTGAAACAACCTTCCCCTGTCTGTTTGTTAGGCTAGATAGAAAGCATTGGTCTGCAACCAAACCCCTTATCCACCCATCTTATTGACTCAAAGTGAGGTCCCAGCACAGGGACAAAATCCATAAAGCTGCTACTTTGGCACAGAGAAAGGTAAGCAAAGCAATATGGGAAGGCATGAGTTACAAAAATTCACAATGTCTTTTAAGCATTGAATGTCTCAAGATACTACTCATGCCTTCAGGCAATGAATCATTCTTTTGTAAGTCTGTTTGTTAACATCTAGTTTATTAACAAGTATTTTTCTATGTTCTGCTCTCAGCCTATCCAAGACTTCCCTTCCTCCTACTGTGACTGTACTTGTTGATCTTCCATGTTCCAATTCAGCATTCTGCTCACCTATCTTCCTTCCTGTTGTTTTGTATTTCTCATTCTGTTATTCCTTTTAACTTAGTCTCTCTCAACCCAGCTTAATTGCATTTAATGTACTCTGTATCAAATGTGAAAATAAAGAAAATCACCCAGGAAATACATTTTATTATATGGGTAAACTAAGATGATGTTTGCAATTTGCAATGACTTCTACAGTGCTTCCCTTTCTTCTTACCTTTCTTCAGTAGCTGGTTTCTAACTGTAAGTTTTTGCAACACCAACCATGATGTCCTATCCATAGCGGAACACCATACACACAAAGCAGTATCACGAATTAATAACAATTTATAGGAGATAAATCTTTGGCATCTTAGTTTTGTTTACCAGAAAATCACCAAGGGATGCATTTATGAAGTAGATCTCAGTGATCAGAACTACACTTTTCCATTATTCTAGTAATATCACACTACAGGAAGCAAATAGTTTCAAACTAATTTCTAAATACTGAGAAACATTTTGGGGGGAACTGTGTTTGGAAGCAAGCTTAATGGTATGTTCATTTTAGTCTGACAGGCATCATTGTATGGGAAAGATAATGACTTTGGTTTTTGTGATAATAGTCATTAGTTCATTTGTGGGGAAAAAAAAATTCAAAATTTTTGCTTCAGTACCCATTTTAACGTCTGGAACCTAACTTGTATCACTACATACCACTCATGGCATTAGTGTTACTGTCATCTCTTTTATGTTCTTTACTGCTTTCTACCTTTCCCCTGTTCAATAATCACATCTTGTTGCAGTAGCAAACCTTTCAAACCTTCCAATTCTTCACTGACTTTTTCCAGATGTAAGCATAATTTCAAAACTGGGAAATAACTATCAACACCTATTAGCATTCATATGTGTATGAACTCATGTAAGTGCCTCTGACTACTCCTGAACACTTGAAATTTTCAAGCCTTTAAATCTAAAATTGCAGCTCAATATCTCTCAAGTTTTATACATAAACACAGGCATGCATCCTCAAAATAATGACAAATTTTCTATCACAGACATTCAAGACGCAGAATGTCTCCTCAAGCAACACCTTATCTTCAAGTGTTAACATGGGTATCTAGTTGTAGACTTCAACATTTGAAATTTGAGAATTAGGCAGTAATCTGGCTTTAGAGCCTTAGAATTAGATTGAATGTGTGCAATGGAAGATGACTAGAATTTCAGAAAAAAACTGAGTCAGAATATTTGCAATACAAACTGTTTACAAAATTGGTACAGGTATGGTAACTCTAATTTTCAGCACCATAAGTATATGGTGATGAAGAATTTTGGACATCTAACAGAGAGCATAATGGTACCAAAAAAAGCTATAGTGCAGTGTACAGTTCTGTCTAGTTGAAGTTCATTTTGTCCTTAGGAAAAATGCTTTTTAGCAAGTGCTCTCTCTTCACACATGGAAGGTCATTTCCCTGACAGATGTCACAAAGGTGGTTTTTAATGATATCTGAACACTGCATTTCTAGCAAATGTGCATGCTACATACAGGCAACAAAATTATGTTGAGTTTATTTTCTCTCTCACTTTGAGGACATTTTCTCAAGCCATTAAAGCACATTACAGCATAAACTGTAAAAAATTTCTATAGCAGAGAGTCAGCAACAAAATGTAGGTTACAGAAAAGCATACAACAGAATAACAAAATGCAAGGAAACAAAAAGCTTTTTTAAAGTTCATGGTTCTTTACCACACCTCATATACCTCAATATACTTTGTATAAAGTTCTTTTTATTTTAAGTACTTACAGAGTAACTATAAAAGAACATTTCTAACTGTAGGTTTAAATGACATTTTACTGCTCTTTAACAGTTTAATTTAAGAACAGTGAAAGATGAAATGGATATCATGACAAATCCACAATAGTCTTACCATGTGAGTGCTGGTTGTCATTAGCTGAGGATAGGAAGAGAAGCAAGTAGCAAAAAGAAAAAAAGCACACAAATAAAATAGACCAAAATATCAATGGATAAAATAAATAAAATGCAAAAGTTCATAAAATTTGCATTCATGTGACTGCAAAGCAAGTAGAGATAGATTATTTTAAGCTGCTATATGTCAAAAATAATTAAACTATTAAAAAGCTTGTTATATTTAAGATCTTTTATGATCATTCATAACTACTCTACTGAGAGTTTTGATATGTTAAGCAGATATTCATCAGATGCATGTTAAGTATGAAACTGAAAAGTTACTGTATAAATTCAGAAGTAATAAGTGGAATTTATGTTATATATTTCTCCTAATTAGTATCCAATCCTATGTCTCTGCTTACTAATACACAGTAGGTTTTATTGTATTTTATTATTAAACAGATAACCCATCTATCTCACAGTAACTCAAAAAAGTTATCATCTTGCATGAAATATTGAAGAAAACAAAACTATGTTCATTTTGCAATTGGCATTAAAAAAAAAATTACCATTGACTGATGAAATCCAACACTAACCTGTCCATTGCTGGTCACAACTGTGTTGTCTAACAATAAATAGGCACCAAAGAAAAATACCACAGCATCAAACACTCCTAGGAATGTCCAATAAATAAATGCATGCCAGCGCAGCAAAGCATTCTTGGCAACATCTCTGTGTGAAACAAGAAACATGTACTCATTATCAGCAGGTTTGAAAATCCCAGATAAATGAGATAATTCATATTGTTTCTTGAAAACCACCACATTTCCACATTACAACTGTCTTCTACTTCAAATCTAACCCCTTCCTCAAAATGTCCTCTTTATTTATTTTTATTTAATTCTTACTAAACCCTTTTTACTGCTCCCTGTAATTCTGCTTATTTCAACAATGGCAAACTCCCTGTGCTGCACCCATTCACTTTTCAATCTTTTTAGAGAAGGCATCTCTTTTCCAGTGCTTGCTGTGCATGCCATGATGCACTGAAGATAATAAATGGAAACACTAGAGGTCTCTGGAGACTTAGCTTTATTTCCCCTAGGATACTTATATACAGACTATTGCAACAAAAGAAAACATTACTTTTATGTGGAATGTGAAACAAGGGGTTTGCAGTTGACTTGAAGCTTCAGGTCAAATAGAGTTTCTTGAATGTTTTTCCACAAAAAAACCAAGGATTTGTCAACAACAGAACTTTTCACTAGTATGCATATTCTTACTACAAAAAATTTTAAATGCTATAACTTCAGTTCTTGTCCACAGAATGGGTATGTATCAACTTGGCATAGAGTATAGAACACATCAGAGTAAATCAGGACACAGTTAAATAAAAATCCTGAGTTACAGAAACACTTACTACCAACCAGTGCTTCCACCATATGAACTTTATAAAAACTTTCTGATGACCATATAAAGTAATTTCTCCCCAGAGATTAATAGTACAGACTGCAAACCCGTATGTGGCCAACAATAGCCTCTGGCCTAGAACAACTACTATTGACCAAAACAGCTTAGGAACAGGCTCTGTTAGGTATCAAAACCCAGAAGTTTCTGACAAATAAGCACTGCTAGCTTTCATAAACCAAAAAAAGGCTTCTGAACTACCATTTCTAAATTAAAACATTCAAAACATCAAAGAGAAAATAAAAACATTACTGTTGAAACTCAACAGTAATCTCTTGTATTCCTCTTCAATTTCATTGGTAAAGACATATCATTACATTGATTAATGTTTGGGCAGCTAATATTACTTCTTTCAAATAATGTTTTTCCTTTGATTATCTACTGTTACTCCTCCCTGAAATGTACTGGATTTGCAGCTACAAGGATCTAAACTGGGCACTGTTCCTAATTTAGATGGCCAAATGCAGTTAATTGGCAAGAACTGTATTTCATGTGGCTAAAACCCTAAACAAGTCAATTCCAGTGCCCAGAAGTGAGTCAACAATGCAGAGGACAATGCTGGACACCAGCACAGAATACATCCTCTGATACATTCTAACAATCTTTTCTTTCAGAATAAAACATGTATCTAGAAAAAACCAGCACATTTTCTTTTTTTAAAATACTTCTGTTCTCCATGTTTCCTCCCCATGGTTGGAGGAAATAAAGAGTACTAAAATAAATCTCCTAATTTGATTTTTTTAAATAGTGATTTCTATTTCGCTTTCACTCCCTCTGTAGCAAATGCATGGTGTGGTTTGTAAATGTGCATATAAAACTACATGTTTATTTATTGTACTTTGTAGGCCATGCATGTGGTCTTCAACCCTTCTGTTGCAGTGTATCTGATGTTCTACCGTATCCTTGTGGTATAGAAATCCTGAGGACTTCCACTGTAACAGACACAGATCCCACAACTGGACAGTCAAACTTTGGGGTACAGTGTTTTAATTTTACCTGTACAGGGAAGGCTCTCTCTTGAGTGTGTCTGGACTGACATGTTGTTCCATCAGACCGTACAAGAGGATAGGAAGGGAGGTGAAGCTGATATTGTACAGTGTTAGATACGCAGTATCATATAAAGTCTGTAGATGGAAAAGAATTAAATCAAGTACTTTTAATTTAAAATTAAATCTTACTTAAAAATTAAATCCACTGCATGAGACTTGATTTAAAACGATTACATGAACTTTTGCAGGAAACCAAAGTTATACTCCTTGGAGAATGGAGGCAAATATCCCTGAACAGCTGCTAACTGATATAGGACACAACTCTCTACTTGTATTCCATTTACCTGAAGGAAAAAAATCAGCAGAAAAATCCATTTCATGGACCAGTCTGGTCCACATACTGGCCCCTCCCATTGTTTCAGCTGTAATACCAACTCCAAAGTACCCAAACTGAAGAGCAAATTTCTTTAGAGGCAGAAATTCTTCTCTGACACAACATCAATGTATCTCACTTCCCTTTTATCTCCTCAATGTCTATAAAATATGGAGATATTCAGAGAAGAAGCAGGAGCACTTCAGAGGTTTTTCAGCTGTGTATGACTGGAATGAGCTTCCCAAACATCCCAAAGATGAAACATCCCAACGTGTCTTTTCTTTGTCTCACTGAGATGCTTTTTCACATATATATCATCAGTGCACCCTCAAACCTACCATGTCACCCCACAAAAAGAGCTGTTTATTTCCCAAAACCTATTTGGTGATCATTTATTCTGGAAAAATTGCTATCAGAACCCTCTTTAAGATTCAAAATTATATTTATCACTTAAAAGGATAAAAATTAGGCTAAATTTTCATAACACGTGCTTTCATATCTAAATTGTAATAATGCTTTATAAAAACCTACAAAGTTTTCAGTGGTCATTTGAAATGGAAACCAAAACAGAAGAAATAGTTTTTTCATTTTAACTCCTCCTGGGGCTTTCTTTCAACAAATTCAAAGCAATAGTACTATTTTCTCCCAATTAAATCCAACTCTCACTCAATTTAATACTGAAAACATAAACCCTTTTTGTCTAAATTCAGTTATTCGTTCCTTTGTTTTTTGCTCTCTCATTCAGAAGAAAGAAGAGATAGATCTTTTCGACACAAATTAGATGAGATCAAGGGAAAAGAGAAAATAAACAAAAGTTTAGGAAGGCAAGTACTTGATCATCTCCTGAATGATGGCACTTTTCTGGTGAGCAACAGTTCACTTTTCCTCTATTTTTCAGTTTTTACATTTTCTTTTCAACTAACTGAATGCAGCTATTCATCTGAAATTCGTAATTCATAGCTGTTAATGCTAGAGAAGACTAGTTTATTTTCTCATTTTCATTCTGGATTCTAAAAATGAACAACTGATTCAATTACTCATCTCTCAGGATTTCCTCTATTCATGTCCAGTAAGCTTAAATCTGACTGACTGTATGTTTCCCACAGACATTTCACTTTGCACTGCCATTTCCAAATATTGTATTTCTGTATTCCTTGACTTTAACATTGCTTTTGTGATAATTCATAAAACTGACTTCTGTAACTTAAATACAATTGCCACTGTATACCATGTGAAGCAAAAGTGATGTTCTTCTTTGTAAATTAACACCAAGTTCTCAGGAAGATCCTTTTTTTTTTGCTACAAAAAGAGCAAAAGAGATAACATGACATTGATGGAAAAAGATCAACTAACCTGTTGTGAAAACCCACAGAAGAACTGATATAAAAACTGAGGAAAAATGAAGCAGACATTCTGAAAAACAAAGTGACTGTTGTCAAGCGAAATGCAAGCACTAGTTTATATACAATGCTATAGATATGTTTATCGCAGTTTTGTATCACTAACAATAGTGAGTCAAACAGGAACAGTAGAAAAAACTACATATAGTAAATTCCAAAAGTCACATCTTGCAGTAATAATACTGTTAGAAAAAAAAGCTATTTAAAATATTTTCAAAACAATCTTACCAGGCTACAGTTTGAAAGTTCAAGGGCAGTAAATTTTGGGATTCAGGAATACAGTTCAGTTAAAGCAAAGCAGAAAAGGGACAATCCACAGGAGGAGATAAGCCATGATAAGCAAGCATGGATACTCTGGTTAGCATGGTTTCCAGCAAAGCAACTGTAAGATGTTTTTAGCTGTAACCTCAAATGCCATCCTCTCCCAATTGTATCTATAGTCAAACACTAGAACCCTGAATTACCCTGTGACAGTTCCTTTCTATAATCTTTCATCGCTTACCAAAAGAACTTGGATTGGATGCTAACATTTAGAAATAACAAAACTGTCTAAATAGGGGGATGCTCACTATGAACTTCCTCCACCTACACTATCCTAATGAATTTAGCATAACTTAATTTGCAGTGATGTCTAAGTTCTCAAATACTATTTCCAATGTGATTTAAAAGTTCACTATAAAGACAGCCTGGAAGGTACTGGAAATAAGCAGACCAGTCTGAGATGGAATTTGTAGAATACGAAAAAATAAGTTAAAATTTTGGTTTTAAATGTAACATCTATTACAGAATCTATCTATATATAAGCTATTTCACTTCATGTTCAGAATAAAACAATCTCATTTCAGCACTGCATCTGGTGTTCAAGAAAANGGAAATAAGCAGACCAGTCTGAGATGGAATTTGTAGAATATGAAAAAATAAGTTAAAAATTTTGGTTTTAAATGTAACACCTATTACAGAATCTATCTATATAAAAGCTATTTCACTTCATGTTCAGAATAAAACAATCTCATTTCAGCACTGCATCTGGTGTTCAAGAAAATCTCTTTTATGGAATTGTTGCTGGTTTGTATCATTAGCTGCAAAAACTGTATATAGTCAGATATTACCATTTAAGTTTTTGAGGTTTATGTAATTGGAATAAGCATTGTCCTACCTTATAAAAGAAGTATTGCACAAGTTCAGATATCCTAATATAATAAAAATGCCCATGAACAAGCAACATTTTTTTCAAATGTTTAAATTTAGGTATTGCATAGTCACTGTTTCTTGCTGCTTGACGACCTTCTTTGCCAATGATTCCTTTAAAAAACAAAAGAGGTGAAGCTATTTAATAACTAAATAACTATTAAAAAGATATAATTAATTGCAAAATTATATAATAATGCTATGGTACTGATGTAATGGGAGATCACGACTGTATCTCATACAATTCCTAGGATAAATGCACTAAAAGTTGTCTATAACATATATAACCTGATTCTTTGAGATTGCCTGTTTTTAAGAACTATATGGGTTTTGTCATTTCACTTGAAATAATACACTAAGGAGCAGGCTTACCTATACCAACATGTGCTTCTAGAATCATACTGACATCATTTGCTCCATCACCAATTGCTAATGTGATAGGATGTTCTTTTGATAACTTAATCAACTTTACAATCTGGAAAAAAATTAGTGTTAGAAACTCTCCTCTGTAATGGTTTGCTTATTTTGCTAAGTGTAACATTAAAAAAAATTATCAAGACAGTTTTATGAGAAATTCTCTGAAGGAACACAAAAGCAACAGTACTTAAGGCAACAGCTACGCATAAAGATCACAGTTTCTTCATGTTACAAAGTATTTGTTCCAAACATTTTTTAAATACTTCCAAACTACTTTGAGAGAGATAGGACAGGAGGAAGGAAGAGCCGAATAATGGAAGATGTTGTTGAGATTGCTTAATGCTGTGTCAGTGCATCAATAAATTAAAAGGGTCCCAGAGACAGAGTGCACCACTTCAAAGAAATCCTGAAATGGAAGACTAAAAACTTCTGCTTTCTCATCTGTGTTGAACTTTTTTCCTACATTTAAGAAAATATATTGGACTCTGTATACCTATAAAAACTATTGACCTATAAACTGTCCAAAATTTGACTTCAGATCTCTCCATTACAAATTATCACCTCTGTAAATTTGGTACAGAGCTGCAATTAAAAACTTCTACAAACTTCCAGATAGTTATTGTGCTGGCTAAATACATCTGTTAATATGAATAAGGGTTACATATGCTGTACCTGCACACTGAGAAAAAGACATGACAAACTGAAAGAAAAAAGGAATGCATATTCCAGTACTTCTTTCCTTTAAAAGTTCTTCAGCTATCTTGAGACGTTGCAGTAATGGAAGGATATGTTTTTACTTGATACAAACAACAAATGCAACAGTCAGGTATACTTAAACATGGTAATGCACACACTTTTTGTCTGGATTCTTCTTGGCTTTCCACTTATGTTAAAAACAGAGAAAAAATATCACTCTGCAGTAATAAGTAACACAGGTTCTTGTAGTGTGAAAAGAGTAGACTATACAAGGCTTGTTAGGTAAAAAAGAGAGCAGTTAGTTCATTTATTAAATATGTTCATGTTAGCATATACCAACCATAACATTTGAATAGTATGTACCTAAATCAAATTCAGGCACACAGCTGGGTGCTGTTTTAGCAATACCATTATCTAAATAGCTTGCCAGTAGAAATTCTCCCCTCTCCATTTTTTTTTTACTTTTTCCATTTTAGAAGATACAAAAATGAATGGTAGCATCTTAAGTTATCATAGTAAGTCACACAGAGTATTAACCTTCAATATTTACATATGTGCATGGCTAACAAGTAATTATGAAACTAAACACAAACCTGCGCTTTTTGCAGAGGTGCCATTCGACAGCATAACACTGCAGTGCAGTTCCTGCAAATATTAAGAAAGATCTCTCTGTAGTTACCAGAGCTCCCATCATGTCTTGGTTTCATTATTAATGATAATGCTGCTCCATCAATAATTAAACCATAATCTTGCGTATCAGCTGAAAGTCTGTTCGGGGATAAAATATAAACTAAGTGTCACTATAAAATTCTCAGACACATTTAAAATCTGGTAATAAGAATTATGTGAAAATCAATTAAGGAAAAAATAATGAGTATAGAATACCACAAAGTTAATACATTTCTAAAGGAAATTCCTTGTATAAGACTGATATTTACATCTTAAAATTCTGGATTATGTTGAAAATATTCAGTGCTTCACCAGTTTGAATACATAAATCTGATACCTCAGTGACTTCACCAGTGAGTATGAGTGTATAATTAATGACTTTTCAGTTTAGTTTGAAAAGGTTCCAAGAACTGCAGTGAGGTAAACCAAGCTGCAGGAATAAAGTTAATTTTGTGGCACATTCCATAACACAGAGGAAAAATAAGTTAAAGGGAAAGGCCTTTGGTGCTCTGATGAGGAAATAATTTTTTTTTACAGAAGTAAATTGTGCCTTGAAGGAAACGCCTAAAAGAAACCTGTTGGCCCAGATGGAGAAAGCCACTGTCGACATCTAGGGTATGGATATTTTGCCTTTAGACTAGTGGCTAGGTCAAATACAGGTTTACTTTTATTTATAATACTAAAATTTATGTTTCCTATAATGTTACGATATATTCTTACCCACAAAAATCTATCAGCAGTATGCCTGTAGTAATTTGGGCATTGCTAGAAGTGTAACCACAATCACAGGAAGTTGTTTATTCACTACTTTATCATACACTGAACAATGGGGAAGATAAGATGGTCTGGACTGCAAGAACCATTTTCTGTGGCATCCAGACAAGTTATTTCAGAGTACCCTTGCATCTGCCTGCATTTCACAGCAGCCTCAGGCTCCAGGTCAACAGTGAATGTTGTATAAATGTACACTGAGGTTTATTTTTACTCTTTTCAGTGTTCCAAGGTCATACGCTACTGTGCATGGGGTTTCAACAACCATGGTTTCACCAAGACCAGTGTTTGTGAGAAAAACACCATATTTATTATTATGTATTTTAGGCATCTCCATCTTTTTTTACTAGAACAGAAGCTATTTTTGACAAGTAAGATAAAATTCTGTAAACTACATTTAATAACAGTTCCCAGATACTTTCTCCAGTTTGCTACCATTGGCAAAAATAGGGCAACACCATTGGAGTACAATGATATTAAATGGAAAAGTATCATTACAAAGTTCAAGCAATGAACTTTGGTTCTGAATGTTTGGTGTATTATAGTGAAATATTTTTAGCCTGAATTTGAACATACAGGCAGAATCTTGCTTTTACTATCTTAGTACTATTCTCCAGCTCTGGAGATAAAGGCAAAAAAAAAAATCCAAAGAGTTTTAACATGTAGAAAATTGGCATTGCACAATTGCAACATTAAACAAGCATGTTTGATCACACCTTGTAAGGCCTGTGGTACTTAAACAAAATGGTACAGATGACACGGAGAAAAATTACTTATTTAACTGACTATACAAATGTTCTTGATTAGACCAACAGGGTATAAATTGTAAGAAGAGCTATGAAAAACTACCTGGTTCAGAGATTTAAGCTATAAGACTATGAGTTATAGAAAATCTCTGCTACAATAGTATCACAAATGCTTGTTAAGTTAAGCTTGCTAATGGTTTTATGGTGCAAAAATTATTACAGTATCATTTGTGATTTTTCTTTTAATAGTCAAAGTAGTACCAGAAGTGAGATAAAGAACCATGACTGAAAACCTAAATTTATCTAAACAAGCTTATACTTAATTGCCATACAATAATTCACATGTTAGCAACAGAAACTGAAACGTACTGCTGTTCTTAAGGTAATTGGTCATAATTTCATTGTTTGCAAAATGCCCAGAAGCCCATTTCTGGCCTGAAAATCCAACTTTTTCCTTACCCTGAGAAGGTATCCCTGGTTAAGCTGCCATTTTGTCTTATGACAGTTTTGTTTAGGTCAAAAAGCACATCGTGTAAACTCTGCTCCTCAATTTTCTTTGTGGTTAGCTCAAGTATTTGTGTATTTCTTCGGAAGAGTTTGCAAGCGTAGCAAGTAGCTGCAGCAGTCTCCATTTTGTCTCCTGTCAGAACCCAAACTTTAATTCCTGCTTTCTGGAGTGCTTCAATAGTGTCAGCAGCTTTTTCTTGTAGTCTGTAAAGTCAATTGACAATATACATTGATTGATTGCTTGGAAATGAGAAAGGTCTTTATTGCAAGATTTTCATAAACAAATAAAAAATTTCAATAGAAGTTATCAGATCTAAGAATTTTCCCCTAAGTATGACCCCAAAATGTTTAGGGGACTGGTATATGTTTTTGAATCTTTTTAAGACCTAAAGATTCTTCCTTCATTTCCTCAATACCCATTTTGTAGTCTTTTCCTCTGAAACTTTTGCCTATAACTTGATCAAGAAACTATTACATGGTTCAAATAAACTGATTTTTGTACACATAACTATTATTACTTACTTACTAGGTTATAAAGTTACCATGTGTAACTTTAGTAAGCTAGGGGTGTGGAATCAATTAAAATAAGGGGTTTCCCAAAAAAATGCAGAAAAAGCCTTCAATTACTCTGCCATCATCACTGAAGATAAGAAACTAAGAAATGTACTAACTAACCGATCTTCAACAGCTGTAGCACCAAGTAATATAAAATCTCTTTCTATCTTCTCATACACTTCGGCCAGTTTCTTATCCCGCTCCTGAAGGGCCAACTTTGCACTCTGAAGCAGCTTCTGTACATTGCTATATTCTTCTGCTGTGAGCTTCTTATATGCAACACACAACGTTCGCAGTCCCTCCTAATGAACGCAATCAAAATAAACAAAATGCATTTTACAAAACTCTTCTTAGACTTCTTGCTGGTGTTTACGCTGGAGGATTTGAAAAAGGAACATCATGAAGTGACTAGAGTATAGACTAGTACAGTATAGTATAGACCAGGATATGGTTCAGCTTAATTCTGTTCTGCTCTAGAAGCAGTTACAACCTGATGGACCAACCTCAATCTCCCAGAAGATAAACAGCTGAGTGATCCAACTGGATATATGAGATTACAAGAGAAGGCAAAGTCAAGGTAAAGGTTTCCTTCCCTACATGTACAATTAGGCAGAATGAGTCAGAATAAATAATAGTAATATAAACAGTAGCTCTACTGAGTCTGATTTTGATGCTGTGTTGTAGCAGATCCACAGCCAGGGACCAAACATCACAAACAGAAGTCAAAGTGAAAATCCAACTGTATCATTTCAGTGAAGTGAAAACTAGAATTTAGCTGTGGGTGTTTCAGACTGCAAACTTCTAGATTGAGTGATGAATAAGAAAGGGAGTATATAGATTGTGTAAGGTGGGGAGAAACACAGTAAAGTTTTGCCACCTGAGTTATATATTGCTTCTCACAATGCCACTTAACTGGCACTTCAGCTTCCTTAACTTTAATTCATCCAGTAGGTCTTTCTATAGTTACTTATTACCAAACCAAGATGGACAATTATTAAAATATCTCCGTGCCTCTTGAAATTTATAAAAGCAGGTGCCAGGTATTTTCTTTGAGAGGCTTCTGTGTGTAGGAGCCAGTCCTATTTCCAATTACGCTGGATGAATAAATAGGTGCAGGTCTGGATTTCTTTCTTGACAGACACTGAATGGATATGATATGTAAATACTTTTCAATTTCATTAGCCTCTTTTCCTTGTAATTATCAGACAGCTGTCCCATATAATGAAGCTTAGTAAAGCACTTTGAGAGCTTTTTGCTTCAAAACAAAAGCAGGTGACACTGTAGGGGGTTTTTTTCCACATATCTGTAATAATACTCTGTTTTCAGTTTGAGTACTGGATGCCAGCAAATTATACTCTATGTAAGACTGGCAGTTGTCCTGCATTGCAATGAGATCTGCATCTTTTCGGATACGACAAAATTCAATACTTGACCACTCCAAATACTACTTTCAGGTAAAACCAAGTTCTAAATTTCTTTTGAAGATGATCAGCCAGTTCATAGCGATTTTTAGCATGCAAAAATATAAGATATTGATGATCACTGCACTGTCTTCCCACAGCTTGTAAAGCAAAGACAGCAAATCACAGTTGCTAAGGCTGGGGGCTGAAACTAGCAATAGTTTTTACAGAGATTTACTGTTTTTCACTTTTCTTCTATTCAAAAATTAATTCAAACCACAATTGTGAAATTGCCATACTAACGACCTAACTGATGACCTCTGGTTTAACATACAGTTGTGCATATCTAATGTATTCATATTGCACCACAACTGACGTTTGGAAGATGAGATGGAGGACAGATGCAAATAAGGGAGTTACACAGACTGCTAGCCAAAATCAATTAAGGAACCTTGGCATAGAATAACCTTGGTGCCTGTAAAAACAAATCTGTTAGCAGAAAAAGCAGGAGGTCAGAACACTTAATTTCTTTTGGACACTGATATCATGTGAACAGATCAATAAAATGCAATCTTACCACTGCATTGCGTTGTACTCGGGATCGTACTTGGTCAATTTTACCTTCTTTAACCCTAGGAAATATGGAGGAATCTGCTCCCTTACAAAACAGAAATATATCACCTAAAAGAGACAACATATATACTTTCTTCAAAAAACATCCAAATTAATAAGGCTTCAAAATGTTTTCTTCCAACTTTTTTGTAACATTTGTACTCATGCTAGAACCTGGTCCCTTATTTTATAAAGAAAGGCATACAGACTAGACTGTGTTTAATGCTTAGCCCTGATAAATCTGAAACAAATTCAAGTGAGACAAAAAAACCAAGCAGAACGCGACAGCCCTACCTGTTGAAGATTTAACGATTACACTCATTCGCCGTCTCACAGAATCAAAACGGAAAACCTCTAATAATTCAAACCTGAAACAGAAACAGAACTATTTTTTACACAACTCTCTTTTTTCCGATTCCTAAACTGGTTATTATGACTTCAAGCATATAAATTAAACATTTCTTCTAAAATGGAAGATTATGTTGAGTACTATGGAATATGGAACTAGTACAGAATGAAACAGCAGGTTGCAAATAATAAGTAAGGAAAGCCCTTAGCTCCTAGTTACTTGAAACAGAACTTGATGTCCCTAGGTATCTTTAGATGTATAGTCACTCTAAGTTAAGTAGAAGACTAGAAACTCTGCAGCAGAGCACTGCACTGATTATAAAGTTTCTATGTATAATACTTAGACATAGCTTTAGAACTTGAAACGCATGCTTACATCCAAGTCTTTATTTTATATTTTTCTAGTTTTTATCATTCCTAATCTCCTAAAAGTGCCGACCTAATTCCCTAATCTTGCTCAAATGTTGATAGATAATTTATTCAAGTGAAAAGAAAAATATTTCTTTTTACTGGTTTTACACTTGCCATTATTTCTATTATTTGATTTTATCACATGTTCCTTTCCTTTTTAAGAGGAAAAATGAACACAAGCGCCTGATGCACTGTTTTGGTTTCATCAGTTTCTACACTTCTATCATTTACTCTGTTATCTATTTCCGTTAATTTAAGAGAGCCTCACTTTTCCAGTGCAAACATAAGCAATCCAATCATTAATCCCAACTTTTTCAGGATTTGTCTCTGTCCAAATCTGCTTGCTTAATTAGATCCTTCAGTCCTAAGTCCTTTTAACACCCTAGAACTCAGATCTCTGCAAAGCTACATCATGCCTGTGTCTACAAACTGTGATGTACTTGGGAGAAAATTCTCGATGATTACAGTGATTTCTTCTGAGTCACCAAATGATACTGACTCCAATTCTTATGAGCTGAGCCTAAAAAGTCTCCATATTATCCTAAAAGGGGGTAAAGTAACATCAGGGTTCCTATATTTGTGTCCAAGAGTCCCTGTACAGTTAGCAGAGTACCCAAGCAGGAAGATACAGATATACCACAGACTTAACCAGCAGACATCTAGAGAAGTGTAAGGTAAATTTTCAAGGGTATGTACATACCACAGAACAGCTCTACCATTTCAATATTATTGAAATTTTGACTCATATTATGTTCCACAAAATTTATTCTACAGATATTACCCTCCTGTAAATTCCATGGATTATCTGTGAACAGCAAATTGGGTACACAGCATTTTCTATTAAGAATATATAAAAACATCAGGAACTATTAGATTAGGTCATGAATCTCACACCACACCTTCATTGTCATATCAATATTTTGTACTGCATATAATGTCCAAAAAGTGAAAGTAATTAAAACCACTAAATTTTCTTTATTTTTCTACTAAAATGCAAGGTTCCTGGCTTTCCTGACTTAAAAATTAATCTGTAAGGAAACAATGGTTTACTAAACACATCAACAAAAATTCATCATTCTATTTTGTTATATTTTTAACCACTCACTTTTCTATGTTATTTTCCCGATTTAAGATCTCCATGTAATTGTCTTTCAGCCTTAGATAGGTGTAACCAAGTCTGTAAAATGAAACACAGAGTAAGAGAATGAATGCAACAAATATATAATTATCCAGTTTAAGCATTGTCATAAGGATTTAAGACTGAGCCCACAACAAACCAACACCAAAATCCCAAACTGTTTTTAGTTGATTTTAGGCTATGAATATTCATGAATTCATGTTAAGAAAGCAATCAGCTGTAGATTACTTGGTGTTTGTTATTACGGTTTTTGTTCTGAAAACAAATTTGAGCTTCAGTGATTAGATCTGTAGTTTAGAAAAATATAATATCTAAGTACACACATACCTCTGTATTCCTTCAACTAAAGCAACTTCATCAGGTGATGATGATATATATATACAAGGTCTTCTTGGTACCTGATTTTTCTTCAAACCATCTACGTTATCATCATCCTTTACCTGAACGGTGTGGCAAAGACAAAGAGCTCGGAAAAATAGTTCCTCTCTCTCCTGAAAAATAAAAAGAACAGTTGTCATTACATGTTATCACTTGAAACCTCTTCTTTTGGGAGGCAATTGATATCACTGATTACTGCTGATTATTAATCAGACAAAGGCAGGCTCCTTCAGGGGAAACCAGGTCTTTCCCTGTGGTAACTACACAATTGTGTCACAGCTGTTTGTACCCTTAGGATTGCCATACCAGTCAAGCTAATGATGCAAAAATCCCCCAGTGTGCATCTTCTACCTCCTCTGAATGCCTAGATGTAGCTGAAGGTGTTTTTTCTTTACTTTTGCTTAAACTTTAACAACTTGTATTCATTAAATACTAGTCAAGGTATCATCACACAGAAGGATGTAGTACCTGGAGCACAGATCTTAGCAGGGCTTACAGATTCCAATTTCTTGAGCAGCTTCAACACCCTTAGAACTAAATAAATTACTGAAGTGCACATACTTTGGCAGCTCCAGTCAACCACTTCCTATAAAATTTCAGATGGTTTGGTAATGACAGCTCCTGGCACCAGAAAGAAATTTCTATTTCATGGATACCTGTCTGTGTTATATCTTTATACCTGAAACCTATTCTTCTGTGCTGTTAAATACAAACTATCTGTGCCATTGTGATTCCAAAATAAAAACTCAGTATACCTCGGGACCACATTCTGAATGCCATGGGTGAGAGACATAAGGCTGCTGAATTACACCAACATATTTTAAGAGACCTCATTTTGTCACAGTGAAGGGTATGATATGAAGTGAGTGTGAATATGATACTGTACTGATGTAATAAAAAATACATTGTACTTCGGCTGTGATTAACCTGCCCATATACACCCTGTTTACCTGTTGACACGTGAAGACTCCCAAACTTTCAACTAATTTTCAACTTTCAACACAGAAAATAGCCACAATACATACATATTGTAGGTAGCACACTTCAGATGTGGCTAAATTAAGTCATATTTTAAAGTAATTTAATTTGATCATAAACCATTCTCTGGCCACAGTTTCACTCAGTGATGACTAAATAAGTGATTGCACTAAGCCCCCATTTTCCCCTTTGAGGGTTTTCCTGTCTTGCTTTCTCTGGTGTAGCTAAAGTTAAATGGAAACCAGTTATCTGTGTCTGTAGCTATTAACCAGAGAAAGTTCTATATTTGGGTTTTAACTCAGCTTTACAACTGCATTAAAATGAGAAACTTCCCATTAAGCCTTTAAATCTTACTCTTAACTAGGAAATTAAAATGTCTACGCAGTTATCTACTTTGATTAATAAAATTCAAGAATGTTGAATTTCTAATATTCCCTTCATCCGAACAGTTCAATTTTCACGTTTCATTGTAAAAAACCAACAACATAGAATGAGTTATCATACCTTTCCACTACCTCCTGGAGATGAATCAATCATATCAATGCCTGTACAATCATGGAGGATTTGTCCATTGCAGATAACATGTGGTACATAAACATGCCCTTCAATGCAACATTCTACAAATTCCATATTGTTCTCAGTTAATGTTCCTGTTTTATCTGTGAAGACATACTCAATCTGCAAACAAGCACAAAATAAAAACAGCAGGAATGTGAACATTTTCCAACGTCCCTGAACAAAACTGAGTTTATTAGTGGGCTACACCTTTGAAAATCCTGATGCTCCTTCAGAAAAGGAAGCCAACAGTTTTTTTTCGCAGTTATCTCCATAGAAATATAGGCCCTGAAAGATTTTATCCTACAAGAGTATCAAATAATGCTATCTTTTGCCTCATAATGCACGTAAATGATGTGTTTAACCTACTTCCACTCTTCTCTCTAGGTCCTTTTTAGTTTTTAATGTCTTTCTTGCTGCAAGACAGGTATTTATAGAAACAAAATGCATACAAATTTCATTTCCCAGAGATTATTATTTAATGCACATGTCTGGATGTGGATCAGTTACTGTCAGAACAGTCTTTAGGGTAGTATCAGAATTCTCCACTACAATTACATTAGTTTAAATCATGATTGTGGACACATACAGTTATACGCCTGGGCACTGTAATTGCCCTGGAAACACTCATTTTGTCTCAATATTGAATTTTTCATTAACTTTATCTCTTAGAATGAGCCCCAGTGCTTAAGTCTAACAACACTAAAACCAAAATCTGAACTATCAACTAGAAGAACTAGAGTGGCTCAATTTTGGATCCTGGATGTAGGTATTGTATACATACTGCATGTCATATTTGATAAACTAAGAAAATGAAGTAAGGTAAGGAACTAAACATTGAAAATAAGGCTATTATTTAGAATTCATCAGATTGTTTATCAAGCTTCACCATTTATGCAGTGCACTGAGCAAACTAAAAACCAAATAAATTTTTGCTCAGTCTTCAAAAACATCATTAATTATGCACATTTTCCACTGAGATTGACTTTTATAATATGCACTAATCTGAAAAGGCAAATGCCAAATTTTACGGTGGCTTTTTATCTGTGGACAAAATACCCACAATTAAACTTTTCTGAGTGGACAGGATTTATATGGATTCTTTTCATCTCAACCCCTACATTCAGTTTCATCATAAAAATTTACAAAATGCTATCAATTACGTAATTCAGTGTGTTGCTCTGTCACAATGTTTCCTCATGTTCAGACAGACCCTCCAGTTTTAGGTTGTGCTCACTGCCTCTGGTCACCTCTGAGAAAATCCTGGCTCTATCCTCTTAGTACCCTCCTGTTCAGGTATTTGTAAAGATTGGTAAGATCTTCCCTGAAACTTCTTTCCTCCAGGCTGGACAGGCCCAGGCCCAGCTCCCTCTACCTGTCTTTGCATGAATCATGCATCCAGTCCCTCAGCTGTCTTTGTGGCCCCTCACTAGGCTCCCTCTGGTATGCCCATGTGTCAGTACTGGGGAGCCCAGAGCCAGACACAGCACTCCAAGTGAGGCCTGGAGAGGGCTAGGATGACCTCCCCTGACCTGTTGGCAACACTTTGCGTAATGCAGTCCATGATACCCCTGGCCCTCTTTGCCATAAGGACACACAGCTGGATCATGTTGAACTTGATTTCCATCAGTACTTGCAGGCTTTCCAGCTGCATGGCCCCCAGTCATCCAAATCATTCATGATCAGGATAGGAACCAGTACTGACCCCCAGCGCACACTGCTAGATACTGGCCTCCCACTGTGCACTGCTGGCCACCACCCTCTGAGGCTGTTCACCCCCTGTTCAATCCACCTCACTGTCTGCTCTTCCAGGCCATAATTCACCAGATCCTCTCGGAGGATCTTATTGGAGACAATGTCAATTGTCTGCCATAATAATGAAATACCTGGTACCACCCTTAATCCAAATAGATATGTATCCTTAAAACATTTACTACAAGTCTGACTAGAAAAATAAAGACATACAGCATCTTATTTATTTAAAAAAACCTATGAAAACATTTTTAACTGAGATCTTAAATATTTTCTCAAACAAAATTTATCTGCATCTGCCTCAAGGTGATAATTTTCTTAACACAGAACAGAGTTTCTTTTCAAAAATGAGACTGACGATTGTTTTAATGGATGAAACTTGTGTCTGGAGATGCAGTGTCAGTCTAGTCAGATAAAAAGGTTTGGTTTTTTTTGTTTTGTTTTTTTTTTTTGTAGATGCTTATATAATTTCCCTCTATAATCAATGGACAGGAAATGTTTATCCCTTAATACTATAGTAATACTAATTGAATTTCACTGAGTGAGAAATCAGAATTTTTGATTCTGAAAATAAAAATATCTCAGATTATATTCTTAAAATTAATCAGCACTAAAGAAAATGCACATGTAGCTGCAAAAAAACCCCAAAATAAAACAAAACTAAAATCCTTGAAGTAACAATTTTAAAATAAAAACTTACAGTAGAAACAGTTGAAAAAAAAGTATCATTCAATGAAATTTACCTGTCCCAACTCTTCATTGAGGTCAGACGTGTTCACCAGTGGTCCTTCACCTGTACCCTCATCAAACATTTCCTCATCCCATGCAATGAAATAAGAACCAAGGAATTTCTGCATTTCCACAGTGACATACATGGATACAGGAATAATGTAGTTGAAAAGAACCATGAATGCAAGGAAGTCTGTAAAAGCTTGAAGAAACTGACAAAGAAACAAGATGGAAATACTGATTTTTCATGTACCATTAAAGACTGCAAGATTATTACATGTATTTATAAGGTTTTTTTTTTTTCAAATAACTTTTGAACAGTAAACAATGCCTTTCATAGCTCACAGTTCAGCACAGGATGTAAACCTTCATGATTTATAACATCACAACTGACATGCAATAGAGCTTTTTCTTTGAAATCTGCATTTTTCTTTACAGTTATACAGGTGTAGAATACTGTTACATAGCATTATTGTAAAGTTCTAGAGCAACTAGTGAGCATGGTGAAGACTTTTTGGAGAACAAGGGAAACATTAACATGTACATTCAAAAATCACCAAAAAAATAGCATAGTTACACAGCAACTCCTTCAAGGATTACCAAATTACGTAACTTTCAGGCATCATTTCATAAAAGGGTTTCTTTTCCCTCTCTCAACACAAGCAGAATGTATGCACATAACCTGGCTCAATTTTTCAGTGGTGGAGACTTGGTGGAGTTACAGTCAACCCACTGAGCAGGTTGAGACAGTGCTACTGGTGGTAATGAGAACTCTAGAATGTCTGCCTAGCATGTGCTCCTCATGCATTTAGGGTAAGGAAGCAATTTTTCCCCTGGTCTGACTAGGAGGATTTAGTGAAATAAATATTGTGCTTTCTTTTTCTTTTTTTTTTGTAGGGCAGGGTTCAGTTCACTGCTTTGGATCCTCCAGGTATCCATTGAGGACAATGTCCGTGTTCCTGTAAGAATATCTGGCACTGGTGACTGATGCTCTCTGATGCCTTGAGTGCTCATACCAGAGCAATACGAAACTAAGCTTTTGAGGGGCATTTTTATGGAGATTCCCACAGTGGATTATTTTGAACATGTCTCTTACAGACTGCCAATAGCTGTGGGATTCCTTCCAGCCCTTGTATTTCTCGGCAAGAGGTCAATTCTTTAGCAATTTATATAAATAACAGGCAGCTCCAAAACACTTTCATGAAGTTTTTTATATTAAACTAGACATTTTCTCATCAGTTAAATTCACACATAAAACTTAAGGGCAAAAATTTAACATACAAGCTTTCTACAAGTACACTATCACCACTGTCAGCAAAAAAGCATGACTGGTAAGTAAGCATGCTGTATATACTTTTCAGTAGAATCTCTATAAATTAAGGGTTATGGGAAACTTTCTTGGTATTATAATTTATTTCCATACCAAATTTCTTTTCTTTTCAGGCTCTGTTTTCTGATTGTACCATGGCTCATCACGAAATGGTTCACTCTGCCAGGCATACTTCAGAACAGTATTTATTAGTGCTTTACTGACGAGAATACAGAGGTATACAACAAGAAATACATTCATTGATCTACAAAAAAAAAAAAAAAGGGAAAAATAAGAATCCCATTCGCATATAAACTACAGAGTTTATTAGAAAATGTTATACTTAGTCTGTTATACATCAGTCTAATGAATGAAACATACACTTTCAGAGAAGAAAAAATATCTGATTTGCACAATTTAAACATGCAGCTTTCAAACCCCAAAATAAGTATTAGAAATTTTACTTCTCTACAGCAGATCGCTTCTGTGATTTTGATTGGTAATTTAATGCCATCTTAGTTTCCATGCCAGTGTAGATAGCAACACCTGAAATTAGACAACTTGTTTTACTAAAGGTTGCACAGCGCAGTAACTTCAAAAGAGTACAATTCATTAGATTATTATACTCTGTCATTTCTTTAATTCTTTAGTCTGAAGAAAGAAACCACAGATTTGGATGACAACCCAAAATTAGAAATGGCTTTATTATCTTGGTACTTAGAAATTTTAAGCAGCATTTACATCCCATTCCAGTCACAGTTTCCAATTGCTAAAGTGTTTCTATGTAACAATATTAAATCTCATTAAAAAGTTGTAAAACAAGTGACTTAGTAGAAATCATAAGCCCAGTAGTAACTGTAAGCATGTAATCTTGTTTGGTGTTTGCTTATTATTTCAGGGTCCATTAAAATAGTCAATAGAAATATTTACCAAAGATTTTTTCTGTGTTCTTTAAAGTGGCTCCTCTAAGAAGCAGATTTTCAGATCCTAATGGCCTGCAAAAGGTTAAGTATTACAAAATTTAAACATTTAGAGAAAACCATCAGACCTTAGTGGAAGTCACATAAAACAGGAAATTAGTTTTAGTAAAACCTTTTATTTTAACAAATTACAAGGTGTATTTAAAATTTTAAAGTGAAAATTAAAAATAGATAAACAGATGCCTAAAACTAAGCTCACAATCTCACAATTCAAGTCTTAAACCAATGCACCAACCCACATATGTGGGTACCCAAATAAAGACTCAACATCCTAATTGCACAGTACTTATTTTTAAAAATATTAATTCTGTTATTTTTTAGGCTTATATAAACTATAGTGTCCTGTACGTTAGAACTTCTTAAGGACAATACACTCATCCATTTTATTTTAAATGGCATACAAGATATTCTTGATGCTTGCTGTAAACATTTTTTTAAATGCTGATAAATATAGGTAAAATAATTTATTGAAGAGTACAAGAATTAATGTAAGGACCTCAATGAAATTTAAGTAATAGTTAGGAACATGATATGTACACTAATCATCATATGAGTTCAAAGCCAAGGACTCCTTTACAGACAGACCACATGCAGAATTGTCAGATTCTATCCATACAGCAATTAAAAAAAACAAACCAAGAAGTTATTCCAAGTGCAGTTGTGGTATGAAACTCGCAAAAAAATCAAGAAACTCCAAACAAACAGGGCCACAATTCTGATGTAAAACTTGAAACTACTTTCAAGAGACTAGTGGAACAATGTTACATGAATGACCCACATCAATCGACAGTTTCCGTAGCAGACTGTGACAGAATGATGTATCTACAGACACACTGAGGTTAGGAAGGCACTTAGCCAGCACTGCCTAACTCCCCACATGCTGGATCTAGGATATCACCCCAGCAAGCAGCTTTTCCCTCCTATTGCTTTGCCTCTTTGTGGCAAGAATCAGAACAAAATCAGGTACAGCAAATTGGATGTTGCCTTCCTTGAACACACAGCACTATGGACATTTTACACAGAAGTACAAACACACTTAGTAAAATTATAAAAAAAAATAGTTTGACATGTTCAAACTCTTCAAAATTTAAGAAAAATGAAATACACAAGTGATACTCTTTATATTGTTTAGTGCACTACCAAGATCTGACACTAATGGGACAGTATTGTACAAGTGCTGTCAAAATCCTATCAACATCATTTACAAACTAAATACATTTCAGATAAAATTGAAGTTGAATAAAGACATTAAAACACTAAAGAGAAATATGATTAGAAGATGAAATATCAATTATTTATGAAATAGCAGTCTGGAATTTTCTAAGAGAAAAATATTTTATCACTAAAACATAGCAGCGCAATGTTGGTGAACCAAAGGTAACTCTCATTATTGATACTTATTGAACTATGAAATATTTAAATGTGTAGAAACTCTGGATTTCCCCACCTTGCAATAGGCTCATTCCTATCATGGTAAACATTTATTCGACCAACAAATCTGAAAGGGAAATATACAAGTAGTTTAACAGTACTGCTAATAGATTATTTAAGAAATATTTTCTAGAAAGTATCTATCACGGAGAACACTTTCCAACTGAACAGGCTCCAATTATCCAGAACATGAACAAGAACGGAAGAGATACATATAGATATACACTTAAAACATGTAAATACAAAAATACACAGAATGGTAACTTGACATAATTTTGCAAATAAAGAGGTGTAAAAATTAGGGATAAATCTTCTAAGTAGACCCATGAAGAAGAAATAAAAAGTCTTATTCCCTAAACTACCCAAGATAAGTCAGAGCAATTAATATCTTTTAGCCCACAGCTAAATTAAAACCAAAGCAAACCAAAGCATAGAGCCAGTAAGTAATTCCTCCTCTTAATATCTGTCAGTATATTTTATCTGTATGTGGTGGCTTGATCCTGGATAGCAGCTAAGAACCCATCAGCCTCTGGCTCCTTCCCTCCCTAGCAGGACAGGGAAGAGAACTGGAAGAGCAAAAGCAAGATCTTGACAGTTTAATAAGTGAAGGGAAAAAAATAAGTGACACAGAGGCAACCACTCACCACCTCCCATGAGCCTGCTGAAGTCCAGCCAGTCTCCAAGCAACAGCTGCTTTGGAAGACTGCCCCCTGCCCCCTGGCTCTATTGCTGAGCATGACACTACATGGCACAGACCCTCTGGTCAACAGAGGTCAGCCATCCTGGCTGTGTCCATCCCCAGCCTCTTGCCCACCCTCAGCCTATTTGCTGGAGGGGCAAAATGAGGAACAAAAAGTTTGACACTGTAAAAATTTGGCAACAATAGCTAAAACCATGGTGTGCAATTAACACTGTTTTAGTCGCAGAGCAACAACACTACACTACACTACACTGGCTGCTATGAAGAGAACTGACTTCATTCCAGCCAGACTCAGTACACTGCATTTGCAATACCACTCTCCAAGTGGACAATCTAATGCAAAGGTGATTAAGCTGGACATTAGAGTTCTCAGTGGTAGAGGAAACTGTGGGGAGCTGGTGGGCCTGTTACCCCGAAATGGAACCTCTGAGGCTCACAGGAGTGGTAACCTGTCTGCTTAGAGAATATACAACATGGTAGGGCCACATCTGAAGACAAGAATGTACAGCTGGTTATGATGCATCATGATACAAAATAACCACGTGCCTTTGGAAAAAAGATTTTGAGAGGTAAAGTTTTAAGTTAGAATCAGCAGAGACACAAGCTGACTACCAATAAACATTTTCATTATTTGTGTGTCAAGAGATGTCCCCAAGAATTTCACTATCTATAATAGCATGAGTTTCAAGTTGCAGTCATTCACTTTGAGAGCCAAGTCTTTAAAAAAAGGATCAAGCAAGTAATGGACTTGATATTCTAAAGAACCCGTTCTCAAGCAGATTTCTAAACCAGCTTCTTAATCATCAAGATCACAGAAAAAAGATGCCTTCACACCTCAGAAATAAGCAATGTTTTTTCTGCAGTATTTGCTGTCAAAAGAGTGCATTTTAGCTTGACATCATATTGTTTTTAGTGTATTATTTCAGCTATTTTTTTACTGTGGCAGAAAAAACAAGCGTTCTCTCAATAGTATAGGACTTCTTGTATTACTATTAAGAAAGAACCCTGAAAAGGGGCTTCTCAAGATTTCTCATTAGGTTTAGTGGAATTGTGTACAGCTCTTTTGTAAAATACTGATTATTGTATGACTTTATACAACTGTAGACATTTTTCTTCATGTTCTGCATTAAAGTGTTTTCCTAATCATGATGGCTTCATGCTGTCATTAGCTGGTATTTCAAAGCCTATGGTATGAGGCTCATGGTTAACAACAGCAGACAAAAATCTGTATTTCAAATAGTCTTGACAATTTAAATTTTTTCTAGCTGACATCCTGTCAGATCTGATTAGATAGACAGTGGCTTTACTTTGTAATGTGACTGATGAAGTTCTCTACCAGGACTAGAAGTGTTTGCCATTTACTTACTGTTCATTTGTGCTAGAATGTTACTATTATCTTCAATCTGCAATATCTTTGCAAGAGTCTTTTTAAGCCACTTCAGCATTTTGTGAGTGTTATTTTAGTTAAAACTAGATAATATAATTTGTAAATCCATTTAACTGGGTGCACATTAATGACAATACTTCGCAATACGCTGAAAGCAAAGGAGTGAGTGCCACAGGCAACTTCTCCATATTGTGAAACATCCTCTTCCTCTGGACAACCTCACAAATTGTATGTGACATACAGAGAGGGTATGGGTGCCAATATCAAGAAGTATACTAAGTACACTTCACTTCTTTCTTATTTTTGTATTAGAAAAAAAGAAACTGAAGTTCTGAAATTTTCACCACATTCCTCAGTGAACTGCTTTGTGCCATCCCCCTTTGGAAATCACTACCCCAGAGCACACCTAGGGAGGTACCTGCACAAAAAGAGTAAGGATGGAAGACCTACCTGATTTCAAGCTCACTCTGGGGCTCACTCTAACCAGAGAGATGCAGTCAGTATCCTTTCATTATGATTTTTTATGATTTATTGGTCAGGTACCTTAAATGAAACAGGTAAGAATTATTGTCTTACTTATAAAGGTCAGGCTGAGGTTGTTCACATTCAATGGTAGCATGTAGTGCATCGATTTCCTGTTCATTGTGAAATGCCTTTGTGTCTTGAACAGCATAGTAAGTCTGGAATCAATAAAAACACGTAAATAAAATAAAAAAGAACAGATACACAAGATATTAATCTGTACATACAATGCAGTTCAGCATGAAATTTACTAATTTTTATGTAAGAGCTCATAATTCAAATAAGAAGCATCTATAAATGCTCTATTTGGGCATCTTCTTACATGGTCTTTTCCAACCTTTTTTTTAATGATTCTACACTTATGTGCAAGTACCTCACAGTGTACTCATAAATCAGGTCACCATGAAAGCATGTCAGTACAAAGCATTAGTGTATTACCACTGTAATCTGCATGCCTATACTGGACACAAACAAAATCACAAATAAATGTCTTAAAACACTTCATAAAATAATATTACTTTTAGAGAAATAAAGTCAGATGGTAGAAACATAAATTACACAAATTAGTGTACCTGCTTACACATACAGGAATGAAGTCATATTGTGATCTGTGTCTAAAATTAAAAGCAAACTTTGCCTTAGAAAAAAATTGTAGAACATTTAATTACTTTGTGACTGGATTCACCATCCAAACTAGTTGTTGTAACAAAACATGTTCCATCTCCTCTACTACTCGATAGGAATATTAAATCACATGGGAATTTTTCATCTTCTTTTACCATTACAATATCTCCAACCTAAGGAAAAAACACAAGAAAATAAAACGCATGTATGTAGCAGCCCAAATTTCAGATTTCCTAACACAAATATTTTGAAAATTCAACAATTTTTATTTACACCAGGATTTTACCACAAGAGTAAAAAACTACAGAGATATCTTTGGAAAACTGAATTATACCTTGTGGAATGACTGAGATCTAGTGCTTCTGGCCTTCCTCTCAGGACAACCACCCTGCAAGTACTGTCTTACTAAGTTTTGCAACATTATTTGAGAGATGAAAAATATTTTCCTTGTTTTAAGACTAAATACAACAAAACTCTTTCAAAAACAGCAGGAGCTATGAGCTGCTCTTAGACACAGCTGAAAAAGCCAACAATTTAATCTGCTGATGAAAACAGGATACATTTTAGCAGAATTTTTGACTAGAAGTCCATCCTATTTTTGTCCATGTTTAAAGGTGAGCAAAATAATTTTTATTCATGGAAACATAGGCAATATTTTACAGCATATTAGAATGTTGCAACAGAACGGCCAACCAACTACAAATTCAAAATATTCTTGCAAATCATTCAAGAAAAAAGAGTTTTTCTACATTTTTGAAGATCAAACAAGTGGCAAAGACATACTCCATATTCTAAGAATATCAGGCTTTTAATAAAAATCCCATTAAAAATACATAATTTTTGCAATTTTTCATGTAGGTCAACATCTGTTCAATATACTTTTATGTCATAATTTATTATAATAAGGACTCAGCTTAATCACTGCTTGTTATATCCTTATAAAGCTAAATTCCACTATCCTTAGCAGCTCGCAGGAGTCATTTAATTGCAGTTAAGCAAAACAGTCTGATAAAAATCAGCAATACTAACATCGAAAAATAAAATTTTAGAGTGATTATAAAAAATGAGATTTATCTAATTGTAGATATGAAAAAGGCTTTTTTTCTTAACCAATAGCAATGAAAAATTGCAGATTGTACACATGGCACAGGAGAACACAAACTCTAAGCATATCTGCAACAATCAGGTATGAAATTCTCATTTTCCTCAATCCAAACCAAATAAAAGTACTAGTACATAGCATCTTAATACAATTAAAAGCTGTTCCAGCATTTGCCACTATGTCAGCTAGGGGTGCAAAGGGGACAGGGACAGGTTCCTTCTGGTGGAAATTGACAGGACCTGAGGCAGTAAGCACAACCTGAAATGTGGGAGGGTCCACCTCATTTTCATCGTGCTGGTGACTGAGCACTGGAACAGCTGCCCAAGGGAGGTAGTGGAGTCCCCCATCCTTGGAGAGACTTGAAACCTGTCTAGATAGGGTCCTGAGCAAACAGCTCTTGGTGGCCCTGCCAGAGCTGGGAGCGGACTAGAAAACCTCCAGAGATGCCTGCCAACCTCAACCATTCTCTGATTGTGTGAAAAAGAACTCCATTTTTTAGCAATTATTTTTTTCCTTCTTTAATGAAGTGTCCTCAGGCTTTAGGTGCAGAGGGGTCTACTTTATACAACCTAATCTGTTTTCTCATGTAATATAAATCTGAGAATTTCACCCATTTACAAATACACACAGATATCCCTTTCTATGCAAGTGTTTTCAAAGTCTGTCTCTCCTATAATTTAGTCACTCAATATACACCCTTTGAAAGGCAATAAATGGGAGAAATTAAGAAAATATGGGTGACAGATTAACCAATAAAATTCAAAATCCAGTTGCATGGTACTTGAATATTTTTGTTTGGAATATTTAACTGGTTAGTTAACACACCTGGAATTCTCAAGCATGTGATGTCCTAATTTTTTTTTTACCAGGAAGCCCTAGGCAGAAACTATCACACTCAAATGGAAGGTCACAGCAGAAAGGCTCGAACACTGTTGATACACTTATGGCCAAAAACAGCAGAGCAGAAAAAAACATCCAAACAAAGATACTAAAACTAAAAAAAATCCAAACAAATATCTATCAAATTTTCTGAGTTCTAAAGAAAATAGTGTTAAGAAGTTAATCTGCTCACAAAAAAAAAAACAAAATCAAAAACAAACACCAAAAA